>JABJVR010004412.1:0-14746 GCA_025773905.1 Chitala chitala
TGAAGGAAGTTTATAATTTAGTTGCATTTTTTGTCTTAAATATGGATTATGTACACTGGAATTTCACAGTTACCACATTAAAAGTGATAGGATGGTATACCGGTATTTCATGTTCAGGTGTTTAAGAATACCATAAGAAATAAGAAACAGTGTTTCACTAGTTAGGCTTTGGGTTCTTGCCTAGAGTGTCTGCAGGATAAGGGAGGACTAGCGGTGGGCCTGCATTTGTCCAAGGGTTTCGGGGACACGCTTAACATATGAGGACTGACAAGGCCTCTGGGGCACAGGAGCACCAGCTGCAAAGGTCAGCCATCCAGGACCCCCATAGCAAGTGGAACGTGGGAGTGATACGCCCACTGAATGGACTGAAAGACACAGGGCCTGGCCATATACCATGTTTCATACTGAGGGTCTTATGGAGCTCCATATTGAATATGCAAGGCTTGTAAAGTATACTTAATGAGCACTCACAAACTACTGCCAGTGCAGGAGCTGCCAAGTGTCATGATCCAATAACTGCTTCCTTTGTGTTTTAGCAAAAAGGCTGTTTTCTTTCTACAAAAGAGCAAATGGATTCTGATAACGTCACTGCCATACCTTTTACACTGAATAGCTTTTTTGTTTGTGACACAATAATATTTGTATGCTTCCAGGCTTAACGAGACCACTTAACAAGCAGAGGCAGAATAATTACCCCAAATTTAAACATTGATTTATTTATCTTGCAGGTCAGAGGCGTGTCCAGAGGTGCATGATTCAGCCAATTGGGAACACGACTACGCTGCAAGGGGCCAATCAGGAGCAATGTTGAACCGGGGGCGGCAGGAGTTAGCTTTGGCTGCCTTCTCACTCCTACTGCTGGTGTGGCGGGAAGTGTGCACAATTGACGTTCCACTAGATCGTAAGTTGAACTACGATTCAGATATAAAAATGGCTATTATTGTCTCCGTTACAATAGCCATTCATATGCTGTTTAATGTGTAGTTACGTACAACTGAATACAGCATCGACCTACAGTTTCTAAGGCATTTTGGTTCCTTAATTAAGCTACTCAGAACTTTCTAATTTCATGTATTTGATTTCTTTGTTTTGTTCCAGATATATTCAGTAAATATATGCATTAAATATTTGAGCATTTGAGAGTGTATCACCCTCAGGATTCTACTGTGGGGGGCATGAGGACTCCCCATGAATGGGTTTAATTTGGTAATCCTACTGAAATCAATTAGGTCATCCTGGTAGTTTAATTAAATGTGTGTAATAGAAAGTATGATGTATTATTAAGTCAATAATATGGGGAAATAGAGTCTGGTCTATTATGGACTTCATCTCTTGAAGAAATGGCTCGTTTTATTAGTCTCAGCGGCAGTGCGATAAAAACGCAGTAACATGAGTTTGCTGATCATGCACCAAGCCCTGGCTCCTCTGCTTTTCTATATATTTACTTACCTGATAACATCATGATTTTAGTCAGATATACACTAAAAGTTAATGCAGTGTGTTACAAATGTAATAATTCCATTTCTTGGACTGGTTTGCCAGAATGCCATAAGTGTAGTAATAATAATAATAACTTTTTTTATTTTTCTTTTATTCTGGTATGCAAATTGGAGTTAAAAAGTTATTTCTTGATCAAGTTATAAAACAGGAAGAGGGTTAGTAGAGAGTTCAGTACTTGAGTGTTGAAGTTTCAGATGATTAATTATTTCTACAATTTCTCCTATAGACGACATACATACATGCACACGTGGGTTTGTGTGTTCTGACAGTTGTCGATTATAGTCAATTTCATTCAGACCACAGCTGCACATATACTGTAAGACATGTATGTATGTAATCAAGTCACATTAAAGTACTGTGAAGGTCAGAAAAACGCTAGATATTCTGTCAGGCATAACAAACAAGCCAGTGTTCTCTTTTCATTTGTATTTTATAATTTTTCACAGAAAAATGAACACATACGATTATACCTAACTGAATAACATATACAATGGGTGTAATGCTTTGTGAAAAGCTGTTTTCTTAAATATTGACGGAAAGATTGCACTGACTCCTGTTTGGATTTAGGGTGATGACTCCTTATTGATTTGTGTGGATTTATCTGGCAGGAGTTTAGCTGTCAGATGCCTAATCCATGATAACCACTCAGCCTTCTGGCCCTCACAGTTATCCTTCTGCCCTACCCAGGCAGGGACCCTGATTCTACATGTGAACCACACGCTTTTAAAACAGGACTATTATTGTTTGTGCAGCACTGTGTAACATGAAACCATTGAGATGTTTTTAATGTTCTGATAGTCAGTCCTGAGCAATCACAGCACTAGGATATAACAGATGTCTTTCTGGGCGAGACGTTCCCTGCCTCCTGTCTTTGTTTGTCCTTGATCCATTGTAGCTTTTATTGGTAAATTGTTTCCTCCTGAACATTTTTTATCCTTTTAGTTTATACCGGTGTGGTAAGATTAATTACAGGGTGACAACAGCACAGTTATTATGTAGCTCTGTCAGAGGTCTACAGGCTGCTGCTGACAGGACCCCATCTTCCCTCCTCTCCATGTTATTCACTGGCAAATCTAGGACACATATGGAGTTGACATTTGATTTCTGCTGATATCAAAGGGTTGGGGCATGCAGACGAGAACTGCATGTCGACTCGTGTGTTGCCTTCAAATAATAATTTTAACAAACCCGCAAATGAAAGTTAAGAAGGTTTGTCATTGTATATAGCATACAGAATTAGCAATGTATACATTTTTTTTTAACAAATTTAAGGCGGGATTAAAGATAATTGGGTTCATTTAAACCAATATATCAGTTATAAGTTGCCTGGTGTATATTACTTTCTCCTTAACATATGTATTATTATGAAATAATTACAAAATCATTATCTAAGCACAGTAAACGTCTGTTGTCGCTGCCTTTTCCAGTTCAGGTTTAGTAATATATGGTATATGTAATATATGGTATATGTAATAATGTGCACTGATGTATGCATCCCTATTTCTTTTTTTCTTATACCTTAATAAACACAATGCACATCATAAACAGGTAAGGACCACCTTATCCTCCCCTGTTACCAATTAACACTTACAAATGTATTATGCCATAGCTCACTAGATATCTTTACATCTTGCTTGGTGTAATGGAAAAAGTGCAGAGTCTGCTAGCCGTTACCGCATACACGTGTCATTTATTAGCAATGACCTGGATGCAAAGGTAATGTGTAGCTGCCACACGTGTTTGGACATGTCTAACCATGTAACCTCAGCTGAGTAGAGACATCTGAATTACTTACAGTCCCTTGTTCTTTCTAACACCGCTCATCTCATTACTGTCTTCCCTTTCTGTTTGGCACCTCTGGAACTAACAGCAAAGATCCAGCAAGACCGTAAGTCCTAATTAACCCTCATTAGTCTGCATTAGTCTGAACCAACTATGTATGTCCTCTCCCATGGATACCATGAGGTCTTTTGTCCACAGCTGCCAATTGCAAACTCTGCTAGTATCAGTACAGTTCATGGGTCTGACCAGATCCTGATGCCATATTGTTAACACAGTTTAACACTGTTATTTTTTCCTGTGACAGAACGCCATGCTGTTCTGTTCAGTGCCTGAGCACTTCACTGTACTTTGAGCTATTATCAGGCAAAATATCACAAACCAGGTAGAAGCAGTTAATAAGCAAAGTTTAATGTACAGAGCATGTTCAAGCTGATTTAAAAGGAATAAGGAAGTCTGTTTTATTTAAGTAGGAAATGTTGATAAAATGTTTTGTATAATCAAAAGGCATTAATGTAATTGCACACTAATACAATATGTGGTGTGTCTCTTCTATATGTTACCAATTAAAGATGTTATGTATGTTACTATAAATGATGCATTATATACATGTGTTTAGATATGGTATAGTAAGTACGTATGTGTTTGCTTGCCTACAGTGAAGCAGCCCCCTACTATTGTGAAACAGTCTGTGAAGGACTACATTGTGGACCCCAGAGATAACATCATCATCGAGTGTGAGGCAAAGGGGAACCCCGTACCAGTGTAAGAGTACACAAAGGCCTGCCGCTGCCCCGTGCTCTCCCTGTCTCCTCTCTTTGTTTCTCTAAGCCCTCCCTGTCCCGTGCCCATCTCTCCCTGACTCTGCTGCTCTGTCCCACTCTTTGTCCGCCTTTGTTTCCCCCCCTAATCCAACTATAATTGGGAATGGCAGCCATTAGTCCAGGCATGAAGAGCAAGCCCACATGCATAGTGCCACTAAGTGCCACACTATGAGTTAGCACCCTACAGGCTGACCCCCTCCCCCACTACCACCACACATACACACACACACACACACACGCACACACACAGGCATGCACACACACGCACACTCACATGCGCACGGCACCCTTCCAATTATCGCATCTGTGGCCAATTTGGTCACAAAACATAGAGCCATATTGTGTCTCCTTTATTGTGTTAAATAGCATGTATTTGATTATGTGAGTACTGAGTCGCAAATGTGCATGCAAAGGTACTGTTTTTCTTCCACATAGCTGTTTACATAACATTTAATTGGTCCTAAGAGACCAGTTATATACTAGTAATTTTTGCTGACATTTGTAATTGAATCAGTAATGTCCCAACATATCTTTTCATGCAGACACTTAGCACTCATCTGACATTAAATCATTTCTGAGCTGTGTAACTCATCAGTTATAATAATTCAATAAATAATTGCAGACCAGAGGCAGGAAATGGGAAGGGTATGTATGACTTGTATGTGTGTGTATGGGTTTTCCTTTTGTATCCTGTCCTGGAAAAAGGCCATGATGCTGTTTGGTGATTTAAGAGGTCTTTTGTCCTGTGGCAGTTTCGTGTGGTCCCGTAACGGGAGGTTCTTCAATGTGGGGAAGGACCCACGCGTGACTATGCACAAGCGGTCCGGCACGCTGGAGATCAGCTTCCGCAGTGGTGGGCGGCCTGAGGACTACGAGGGCGAGTACCAGTGCTTCGCCTCCAACGACTTCGGCAGGGCGCTCTCCAACAAGATACACCTCCAAGTCTCCAGTGAGGACATCAACATCTGTCCGCCTTGCACATAAGCTTGAAAGCAGCCATGTTACCCTGCTCACTGTTTTAAACCAACTTAAAACACCCTTTAGATGATTCATTATGTGTTTGAAAGTGCTGCTCTTGAGCTGACGGTCTGTGACGCCAGGCGACTCAATAATTGGTGTCACATCTGCCTCTCCCCCGGTTGGCCCTGTATATGACATTTTTTGCTCGCCCCCTCTGTGCCCCAGAGGCCCCACTGTGGCCCAAAGAGGTTCTGGATCCAGTGCAGGTGACAGAAGGATCTCCGCTTGTGCTCCCCTGCAATCCGCCACCTGGACTCCCCCCACCAAACACCTTTTGGATGAACAGCGGTGAGTTGTCTCTCCTCGGAATTCCAAGCCGTTCCCCCTTCCAGGTGCCTCGCGGGTCCTGTTACTGCTGAACCTGCGCGGCGCACTGGGATGACCCAGCAATACAGCTGACATTACAGTATTCCCTTTCTTTGCAATGCTGCTGGACTGATGCTGCAAAGCCTTTTCCTGTCAGTCTTCCAGCTGCCTCAGTTCCTGTCTGTCCTGAACTGTACAGGAATGTGAAGAAAGCCATCAATGTTATTTTCGTTCTGGAGAAAGGATAACAAGAGCATTAAGACTCTTTATGATACATTTTGCTCTAAATTTAATACATTTGCAGGATCTCTTGCTACGTAAGACATGTTAATTGTGAAGTGTGTAGTGAGGCAGACCGAGGCTCTCGTGTAGTCGACAACCTCATTAAATTGCGGCACCTTTTGTCTGTCTCAGCCATGATGCCCATCAATCAAGACCAGCGGGTGTCCATGGGACTGAATGGTGACCTCTACTTTTCCAACGTCCTCGCCAAGGATGCGAACACCGACTACAGCTGCAATGCACGCTTTTTGTTCACTCACACGATCCAACAGAAGAACCCTTTCACTCTCAAGGTGATCACGAGTGAGTATTGATTATGTTCTGTGTTTCGCACAAGGACATAACCAGGTGTGTCCACCATTCTCGTAGACATATATGAAATGCTCAGGTGTTTCATCTGCTGGCTTCTGGACACTCAGAATATCCTCTGACATCTTTCTTCCACGAAAGACCAGACCTGACATATGGTCAGGCAGGAGTCACTGTCTCCTTTGGCATCATCTACCACAGAAGTCAAGATTAATCTATCTGCAGATTCATTTTTCATCACTTTAATATTCATATGTACACAGTAGTCAATTTGTCCTTGTATTGATCAATGACATGATAGCTCATGTTACTGGAAATTCTAAGACATGTAAGGAGAGCTAAGATACTAAGAAATAATTTGTTGAAAACGTTGTACATAGTTCGCGTAGCTGCACACAGATGAGGAGAAGTGCAGGGCTGCATTGTGTACTGTTCTGCTCAGCGACTTGATGTCCCTGATGTCACTCATGACGTATCAACGCAGTTTCATTTCCAGTCACACTTGAGCACTTTGAACCCACACAGGTGTGTCTGCTGAACCCACAAACCTGTAAAAAACTGAACAGTAGCACAATGGCGTGACCTTTGCATTTTTCAGTTGTTTTCTGAGGTAATTGTTCTGCTTTTGAATTGCAAATAAGCTGTTGTCTCTTTTGTGCAGTAACAACACAAGGTCAGCTGTCTATTTCATGCACCTGAACAACTGTCTCTGACACACGCTTGCGCGTGCACGCACACACACACACACACACACACACACGTGCACACATACACACACACACAAAGATTCTTACACTCAAACTGTACAAAACATTGAGTACAACTATTTAAAACTGGTTTTCTAATAAATGTTTGTACCTATTAAAAAATTTGGAGTTACGGAATAAACCTGGATTCCACAAAATACACTCAAACTGCCATTCAAAACTGACATTACTTGAGGTGGGAATGTCACAGCCTAACAAGGTGACAACCTGATTAGCGCAGTGTGTTAAACAGGTAAAATTTATAATGTAGCGCCACTACAAAGCACAGTATATATTACCAGGAAGTTTTGTCTATTGTCATACATGAACATGTTTGCGTTACGTGCAGAGTTGGGTTTTTGGTTTTCCCCGATGGTTCTTCATGGACCTGGTGTCGGTTGTGTTACAGAGGAGTCCTATAATGACACCTCAGGCTTTTCCTCTCTGAACCAAACCGATTCCTACAGTGGTGAGTCCATCTTCCAAACGGCCCTCATTGTGGAGCCTTTGGCCACCTAGAGCCCTGCCCCGTAACCTACAAAGCAGCTTTACCCCCTTCCTTCTAACCACGTGTAGATTCCTCCCACTCACAGTCCCAGCAGAGACTCTCGTACAGCCGTTGTAGGAAAACTGTCAGTCCCGGGAACATCGGTCAGCAGCTCCGCAGCCTCGTTCTCAGCCACTCACTGTTGCTAATTACTGGTTCTTTTCCTAAACAAAAGCATGTCAAAGGTACATAGAATACAATAATTGACAGCTTTAATTAGGTTGTCAGTTAATGTTGGTTGGTTATGTTTGCTAAGCATCTCTAAATTGCAATCCCCCAGCTAAAGGAAGGAGAGAATTAACAAATTAGCATCCAATTTTTTCAGTTGGCATCATGGGGAACAATGCAACTAAAACCATCACATGCATTTAAAATCAACCAGTTGCATCTGAAGGACAATGACTGACATCTCAAGGACAAAGAGTGTTGATGTAACTAATTAGTGTAATTAGGTGATTAGGCAAGAATCAGACAGCTCTGTGTCCCCCTGGATCATGATTACAGTGGTTTAATGTGTGTGTACGTGAAGGCAGGTGTGTTTATGAGCATGCTACCATGCCAGGCTGCTGGGAGAGAGTGACGTCCTCATAGCCTCCACTGCCTGGCACTTCCCTTGTCCCATTGAGGTTTAGAGAGAGGCGCCTTTGTATTCGGCACTCTAAGCCCCCAGAGCAGAGGAGGCTGGACATGCAGTGGAAATATTTCATCACCGCGCCCCCCCCAGACTCCCCCTGGGCTCAACAGGGCCACACTACAGTTGTCACGACAACCCAACCCTGGTGTCAGCATTATGTATACACAGTATCTTATGGCTGCATGTCTCAACAATGCTTATGTGTGAAGCATTTTTTAACACCTCTAACAATAGGCAGGACCACTCTCACACTAAGATGTGGGAATGGTCCTATGCTAATACATGAAACTTGTGAGCTTTGCAGTGAAGATTTACATAGCTGCTGTCCCACACTCATCTGAAGGGGCAGCTGAGGAATTGCTGCCCTGTCAAACGAATTGTGTTGACTTAATAGGCTAACAGTTTGCTTCAGTGCAGCTTGCATTTGTGGTTTATACTTCAAAACATTCAGACTGAAATCCATCAATTTGATCCTTTAGATTTTTTTTTCCCAGATTTCACTGTGATGTTGGCTGTTAGACCATCTGTGACTTCATGCTGGCAAGGTTTTTATCAGTGCACACATTATGAAAATATTTGTTTTGACAATGTACATTTTTTCTAGTCCCTAGTTTTGCATGTTTGCCTAGTTTAATCCTGGAGGTCCATGAGAATTTTCTATAAACTGCAGTAAGCTGTTTTTGTTATAGAGAACATGAATATTAAATGCTTCATTAGAAAAAGAGAAACTAAATTTAAACAGGTATCACTTTACACTCATTACTTAAATGAAGATAAAAACTAAATTTTAAATCATACTGAAATCTGGTGAAGATGCTGGTCGAAATTATGGAATACTAATATCACTTACTAAACTGAGTGTTCATTTTTCTTTTCTTTTGTAGAGTGGATGTTAAAAATTAACACACTGTACACTGAATGCATCATCATCTGATTTTACTAAATAAAGATTGAATAAATATATACAGCATTTAAATGGAAATATGATTTGATATGAACATAAATATTGCCCAGTTTGAATCTAGTTAAGTATAAAAGCTATGCAGTTCAGTAAGTACAAACCAACAGAAGAAACCAACTAAGTTTTGGATTGATTCAAATAAGGCCTCTTAAAAACGTTAGCATCTTTTTATATTGACTTTATATTTTGAGTTTTTTTAATTTAGTTGCTTTCAACAATATCTCATTCAAGATTCAGATGATCACACAGTGTTCTGCTAATACTTTATAATTTAGAACAATATTGCCCACATGAGATCTTGTAGTTATGTCAGACTCCTTTGTTCAATGTTCATTTTGATTTGTTTGTACGTGCTACTTTTCTGGACCACCCTCCTTGTAGGCCGTGGGTTGACTGAGACCACTCCGACTTTCCTGTCTCCAACTGGATCATCCAGCTCCAAGGTGGTTCTGAGAGGACACCAGCTTCTGCTTGAATGCATTGCTGCTGGCGTGTAAGTCTGCACTTCCAGTACCTGCGTGTACACATGCATGTGCACTGCTACTGGGGCACCATCAATAACCAACTGAATGTAAACACACACAGACACAAGCACACACATGCACGCATACATTATTATCAATTTGCTGCACTGCCATATACCATCTAAGATAGACAAGTACATACCCTTTCTGCACAATATAAAGAAATATTTCCAATGTCCAAAAGCATTAATCTGTTTTTTTCCATCTCTACTGCAGACCCACCCCAAGCATCAACTGGATCAAGAAGGGTGGCCTCCTGTCCACACATAAATTGAAGCGAGAGAACTTCAACAAGACCCTGCGTATAGTAAATGTGTCTGAGGAGGACTCAGGGGAATACATGTGCATGGCCACCAACAAGATTGGCAGCATCAGTCATTCCATTTCTGTCCGGGTCAAAGGTCAGCTGCGCTCACTGCTGGATTAGTTCTTATGTTATTTTTTTCTTTGTTAAATAACGTTGTGGATTTTATGGAGATCATTGCTGTACATTTTGCAGTTGTCTGTGATAGGTAACCTTTATTAACCATAATAAACATCTGTGTTCAGAGAAAGCTCTTATTTACTTCTTAATTGTTTTAAGTTGTTTTAAATGTTGCTAATTTTTCAGGGATATGTATTATACGCATGCTGGTGTGGTAGAGGTTAAGGGCTGTAGAGAAACTAAAGTGTTTTCCAAGATGACAATTATGTTCTTCTGTGCCTCACAGCTGCCCCCTACTGGCTGGACAAACCACAAAACCTGGTTCTGGCACCAGATGAGAGCGGACGCCTGATATGCCGGGCTAATGGTAACCCCAAACCCACCATCCAGTGGCTGGTCAATGGAGAGCCCATTGAGAGTGAGTGTGGAGAAGATGCCTGAGCCTAAACAACACAGCACCACAGCATATTACAGAGTTCTTTCACTTAACATGGGACTCGCTGAGCCAGTCACTGTGCACTCATCTGTGTGCTGTGCGTGGTCCCCTGGGTTGCTCTGTATAGCTGGTTTATATTTGTATTGAATGGCTCACGATGGTTTGCACACGATTTAGTAGAAGGCATAAAAAGGCTGCGCTTCCGCTTCATTGCAGGTTCCCTGCCAAACCCAAGCCGGGAGGTGGTGGACGACACCATCATCTTCCGCTCAGTGCAGATCGGGAGCAGCGCGGTCTACCAGTGCAATGTCTCCAACGAGCACGGCTATCTGCTGGCCAACGCATTTCTCAGCGTTCTGGGTGAGGCCAGGGGCACGAGCACAGGGCCCACACAGCCTTTAACCATACAGGGTGAACCGCAGAGCCGTAGTAACCCGAGCCAGACTCAGTCTGCCTTCCATTTGTTCAGACATGGCGCCCCGCATGCTCGGTCCTAAGAACCAGCTCATTAAGGTGATTGAGAACAACCGAACCTTCCTCAACTGCCCCTACTTTGGCTCTCCTCTTCCTGAGCTGCGCTGGTGAGTTTAAAATACGGTCCCCTTACAGCTTCGTATGCCCCTCGGTCTGATGTTTGACTTGAACTTCAGCAGTGAAAGTAATACATTTGAAATGCTGGTAGAGCTAGAATATGGTAGATTAGAATTTTTGGCATGTAAATAGCAGAGTAATTTTTAAGTTTTGATTATTCATTTTTAGTAATCCATGTGTTACTCTGGCCGCTCAATGTTTCATCATGCCTCTTTTTGTCCATGTATGCTTGTGACACGCAGGTTTAAGAATGGACAAGGTAGCGGTCTGGACGGAGGGCAGTACAGGGTGCACCTCAATGGCACCCTGGAAATCAAGCGGGCCAGAATGGAGGACCAGGGCACGTATACCTGTGTAGCCAGCAACATCCTGGGAAAAGTGGAGAATCAGGTTCGACTGGAGGTCAAAGGTGAGCTGCAAAAAAAAGCTTCATCAGCATCAGGGTTTGCTAATATAGATGTGTTACAGCCATGCAGGAGGATGAAATGTAACATACTCACAGTGATTAATAGGAGCCTTTTAAGTATCGTCTCAATCTGTTTGAGAGTTTACACTTTTCTTGCATTTCAGAGCCTACGCGTATTGTCCGTGCACCAGAACACCTGACTGTGAACCGAGGCAACTTAGCCCGATTCGACTGTCGTGTCAAGCATGACCTTAGTCTGCCGATCACAGTCACGTGGACCAAGGATGAGAAGACCCTCTTTCCTGGATGGAGGTGGGTCTGTAATACCAGCACAACTGATAATGTGACAACATGTGGCTAATCTTACTGCATTCTGACACAAATTCATACAGGATACTCTGTAGCAAGGAGCTGCTTAGTGTAATTATCTGCATGTGTGTACAGAGCACTGCCTTGTCTTTTTGTTTCAGTGTGTTTGAATGGGGTTAAAATAGTTTGTGTAGGAAATCCATTCGCAGATCAGACTTACTTCGTTCAACCTTAGTGAAACCAAATTTCGAATCTTTGTTTTCTACTCTTTAACACAGTCTAGAGAACGGTACAGACAGATATGTACCGTTTTCTTCCTCCGCATTTGCTGACTGTGAAATGTGAGTTGAAGAGGAGTTTGTAACCATCAGTGTTAACCCTGTTACGTTTGCTCCACCTGTGCTTGTCAGGATAAAGAAAGATGAAGAGTCCCTGTCAATCCACAGCGTCCTCGAGTCAGACGAGGGGACATACACCTGCACTGTTATGACGGAGCTGGACGATGACTCTGCCTCTGCTCGCCTCACTGTTCTGGGTACAGTTACACCTGCTCTTGAATGTACACACACACACACACACATACACACACACTGCATCCTTTTCACATCTGCGTTCATAAAAATTATTGATAAAAGTTTAAACTATTCTTTTTCAGAATTTCCTACATTTTTCTGTTTGTATTAAGACTCTGGTATTCTTCAATATTATTGGATAAAGTGGTGTAAAACACATTTTCACATAAAAACGCTTAAATATATTTTGTATTGATTCAAGTCAGTTCCGTTTCTCCACCATATTTAAACAATATTAATATTCTTATTTTACTCACATTAACTAAACAGTAAAGGCACATGCTCTAATAAAGACCTCAGTAACACTTTTAAAAATTTCACCTTCAATTACCATACACTGTATATATACATATATATATACAGTGTATGGTAATTGAAGGTGAAATATATACTTATATATTCTCAATCAGAGGTGTTAACAGTTTGTACTGACATCTCATTTGGATATTATGAATATTTAACCACCTGTATGACTGATATATTTTGCTTCTAATAGAATCATTCTTTTAAATGAAGACAATGCTAAGCTTTATCTTCATTGGTAATTATGTTACTTGATGTTGTGTTGATATATTTTTTTGTGCCGTGTTCTGTGGCTAATATCTGTTGGTGCTGATGTACTAATCGTACTCACCCTCCCCTTGAACATTTGCTACACAGGTTTCGATCCCCATTCGCCAAACCGTACCGCTCTAGTACGAGGTAACGCCCTGCTGTTCCGAATCACACAGTGCTTCATTCAGCTCTATAAGGATTTAGAGAAGAGCAGCTCATTATTATTACGACCGACAGATTATGCTGGAACATCACTGGTCTGTGTTTAATATTGAAAGTTGAAATGTAGTCTCGCTAATATGTGGGTGACAGCTGTTATTACAAGATATTAAGTTATTACATCTACTTTTGTATGTATGTAATTTGGCTTTGCTTTTTGAAGTTGAGATGTGCACAGTTGCTGTGTAGAAAAATACCAAACGCACTTGTGAAACATTAATAAAAATTAGCAATGCAGCACTATCAGTTAGCATTTAGTAAAATATCAAACATGGTAAGTTGAAATACCCATTCCTGTTTTCTATAGACCGGCCAGATCCCCCTAAGGACCTAGAACTGTCAGACCCTTCAGAGAGAAGTGTCAGACTCACCTGGATTCCTGGGAGTGACAACAACAGCCCCATTACAGGTGAGACTCAATACTTATATTTGTTCCCAAGGACCTGTTTCCAGGCATTTGCTCCAGTATAAACCCTGCACTCACGTTGCCTCCTTACTGTGGGGGGGGGGGGTATCTACCTATGTACTGTGCATCATATTTGAATAAAAGTATTGATTCTGCATCCTTGTAACCTGTCACCAATGTGTGACCCCGCCCACCCACCCACCACAGAGTTCCTTGTTCAGTATGAGGAGGACCGCTATGAGCCAGGCAAGTGGAAGAACTTTTCCAGTTACTCAGGAGAGGTCAACTACGTCGTTCTGGACCTGTCACCCTTTGTTAACTACCAGTTCCGAGTGATCGCCATCAACGCCATCGGCGCCAGTCGGCCCAGTCGCCCATCTTCCCGCTACCAGACGAGCGGAGCGCGTACGTTTAAGTCTAAACTGGGGCGCAGGGGTTCTTGTTGGACATTCTGAAATCTGAGATTAATTTAAACATTGCACACTGAAAGCCAGTCAATGGATGCACATGCCGATATATTACTTGGTCGGTATTTATCATATTCTGTGTCTTGCTTTGTGAAGGTAACTGGGTAAGGACGACGTGTGAGCTAAATCTGTGCATGCGATCACTGCAGCCCGCGTCATTTGTCACTTGCAGCTCCTGACACTGTCCCAGGTGGTCTTAAAGGTGAGGGAACAAAGAAAACCAACATGGAGATCAGCTGGGAGGTGAGGAGCCTGCAATTAAAGTGTGGCTGATATTACTGGTCCTGGCAGAACTTAGAGGACTGATGTTAATTATAATACTCAGGCCAGAGCACTGATTAAACTAAAATCTTGACAACAAATTGAAGTATGGAATGGTTATGCCCTATCAGACCATATTTCTTTATTTCTTTTATGTGTGAACAGTTAATGGATTTTCTCTTGAAAGATTCTGTATCATAACCTGAGATGAAAATATAGAAGTTACAAGTCTCCACTATGTAATCAGGGTTCCTGCGCTGAACGTTTGTCCACATTGAAAAATAAATATTTTTCAGCAAAAGATTGTAAGAGTTTTCATCCAAGTTCACCTTCCACACCTACAAAGAACAAACAGTGTAATCACATTTTGCAAAATTTTTAAATAACCTTTCTGTGACAGTACACTGCAAAAAGTTTTGGTTCAGTATAGCTAAGTCAGAGGTCATGTTGGCTGAAAATCCATTAACTCTGGCTGTGTGCAGGGTTGGTGTAGTACACTGTGCCAATGGCTGAGTTGTCTTGAAGGCCTGGCTGTGTGCTGGGTTGGTGTAGTACACTGTGCCAACGGCTGAGTTGTGTTGAAGGCCTGGTTGTGTGCTGGGTTGGTGTAGTACACTGTGCCAACGGCTGAGTTGTCTTGAAGGCCTGGCTGTGTGCAGGGTTGGTGT
>JABJVR010004413.1:0-14745 GCA_025773905.1 Chitala chitala
ACACACACACACACACACACACACACACACACACACACACACACACACACACACACACACACACACACACACCAAAAGGTGAACATATGAAATTTCTGATTCACTAATAAGGTTAAGGTAAACTTTGTTCTGGTGGAAACAGAAAATTCTCACTTAACTGTGGCATTTCTCATCTTGAGCTGTCAAGGGTGACAGCCTTCACACTGCCTCCATCACCATGGTAACTTTCCACTGTAGAGTGATGCACCTGAAAAAGCAAGACAAAAACAGACCCAGACCAAAACAGATTTTGGTTAAGTCTTCATTCACCAAAACATGGAGAAATATTCACATAATCATGCCTCACAAGTTAAAAATGCACTGTCTGAATTACCTGTCAGTAGATAAATGTTAAACCCCACACAAACATGTCTGTCTATTTTATATGACGTTTCTGCTAGTCTGACAGAGACATTTGTGCTCTTGAAAGTCAACCCTTCGATATACAGATGTGACTCGCTTCCTCGTCTGTGCTGTGTTTTGTCGTCACATCAATGTCTCTGGCCCTACGTGTTTGGAGGGGGCTTCAGCCCTGAATGATACCTAGCCATGAGTGGTCAATTATGCTCTTTGGAGGGGGAGCAATCCATCTGTCAAATCCACCTAACTGCACTCCAACCAATCAATTTAGGAACACTCAAAAGCACACACCTTGGGTTAAGTGCCATATTCACTGGTTTTAGCATGTAGATGTTAGCACAAATAAAACAGGTACTTGTTCTCTAAGTGTGTGTAACCCATGTCTGCTGAGCCAGGAGCATCTCTAAGTCCCATCTAGTTACAGATATGGACATTGTACCATGACATTCAGGTGTCTGCATGTGGTCTCTACATGTTGTTTTAAACATAGTCTGTAATAGTCACGTCTTTAAAGTAGGACTTGACATACAGTCTTTCAGGACTCAGATGTGAAACCCCTGGACACAGCTACAGTGCTGCAAGGTTCAGTTTTCAATTAAGTGCCTGGAAAATCTCAGCAGTGCATTAACAATGGGAACTTCAGCCACTTACATCCTCAAGTGGTAGCTGAATGCATAGAACATCTGGCTGGCATGTTGGAGTGTACTGGTTCAAGTCCCAGTAGAGCCAGATGTGTCCTTGATCAAAACACTCAAATGCTATTTCCCTGAGCACTACAAAAAGCTGCCCCCCCCCCCCCCCACAGGGGATGGGTTAAATGCAGAGATGTAATTTTCTCTATGGGTTTAATGAAGTTCTATACCTAAGACCTATGAATCATTACATTAAAATTTCTGTTGTCTTCTTCTTTTGGCCACTAGATGGTGTTTTTAATTTGATTTGGGATTTGTTAGCGAGACTGTGTATGGCGAAAACGTCCACAATAAAAGACTCGGAAGAAAAAAACAAAGTGCTAAATGTTGAGAAACAAAACATTAACAGTGCATCTTATTTCGAGAGCACACAATCCAGGAGGTGTTTGGGTTCATGCCCCAGAATGCCATCAGATATAGGTACAGAAGGTGACTTATTCGCTAGACTCAGTACTAGCACAGCGTCAGTTGTCAATGTAATCCCTCTACATTTGTCTTGTCTCTGAAAGCTACAAGATCGCGTCTTCACTCCATTTGTGTCAGTAACAGTACGCCCATTATATAATGTATGGGCGCTCCATCTCAGAGCCAGCGCAGTCACTATGTCTTTCAAAAGACAAACACAGTGCACATCAGCATGTACCGTGAAGAAGACACGTGTCAGTCCTGTAATGTACTTCTCAGTGCAGCTGTGTGTATCAACCCAGCACAGGAATGGGTACGGGGAATAAGCGCTTTTCTTCCCTGTGTGACCGGTCCGTTTCTTTTATACGTAGGCGCAGCCGAAGCGTGATTTTAACGATCGCATAGCCTTAAGATTTATTCGAATAGCCAAAAATATATCGTGATGTGTATGCACATACCTACATTAAACGTATTGCGTTTACATGCAGAAACTGGCATCTGATGTTTTACATGAACTGCGTGCATGTGTTAGAAGAAGAAGAAGAAGAAGAAGAAGAAGAAGAAGAAGAAGAAGACTGTCCTGAGTGTGTTCATTAAGGCAGCTCAGTGATTTTGCAGTTGCAGGCGATCAGGTTTTAGCTGATGTCAGCAGACACCCAGCAGGGGACATTTGGACCGGCGGATGCTGCTAAAGGAGCATCCACAGAGCGGCCGTCACGGTGTCATACACGGCGACACGTCCCACGCTCTGCGTCTCAGCGCCGGGGACGTGACAGCAGACGCACCGTTAGCAGCCCTTTTCCCCCAACAGGGGGCTTTAGAAGATGCGCCATCGCGTCCATCCGCTGGCTTGTGCGGTTGCCAGGTAACGTTTCCACAAAAGCAGCGAGGTGGCGTCCGTGTTGCGTTGCTGTTTTGATAATGTGCTACGCGGTCCCAGGCCTCGGATAACCCGGTTCGCCTACGTGTGCCGCTAAACGTTACCCCAGCTCTCCCAGACATGCAGTGGATTTGTTGTTGAGCACAGCTACGCAAGCACGTCGTTAGATCGGCATGTGCCCTTTCATTCCCCCAGTAGTGAGTTGCCATTTGTTATGAATTGATATGTGCTGAACTGACTTGCAGGATTAGCACCTTCTCTGTAAAACAGCTCTCCAGTAATGAGCAGTTAATAGTTTTCTAGGTATTGCATTAAAAAGACTATTTCAATACTGACCCAATCTCAATTCACTCAACAGCGCAGTGAACTGCATGTTCTGCATTTACCATTGGTGTACACACACACACACACACACACACACACACACACAGACTGCATCATTAAGTCACTTTGCAATGCAAATCATGCACATATATATTTTTTTCATGTTGTAACTACATTCCACTATGTCAGCCTAATCATATTTGCTATGTAGCCATGGCAACCAAGTGGGCTGAGGGGAGGTTATTGGGTCAGGAAACTCTGGTCATGCTTAGTTATTTTGGAAGAATGTCCAATGATCAACAAAAGCAAGGATGCATAAAGCCCAAGAAAGCTGGCACTCTTAAACCTTCCATAACCATCAGCATCTGAACATAACTGAAAGATGGTGTCCAGAATTTCAGTTCACTGGGTTCTTGCTGTTTCACCTCAGAGAAATATTCACATCAAGCAAGGCAGCAAGCAAATCTTTTCAAAGTAAACAGCAGCACAATGCTCCTGAGGTATACTGCAGTTTATTGTTAATGAACACTTTTGCCAGTAACGAGTGCCAGTAACCTGGAGCTGCTCCTGGGAAACACACAGCGTTTTCAATCCGAGCAGAACTCCTACAGGTGCACATTCACACGAAGCTGTTGTGAAGTAAACAGATCAGCTGATCTGTAATGTGTGTGGAATGTATGGGTGTAACAGTGAAACTAACAAAGCACGCAAGCCACACCCACGCGCACACACACACACACACACGCCCTGGAGCCTTGCAGCAGTGACACCATTAAGAACAAAAGTTATGTTCAAACAGTAATTGCACAGGAACACACCAGATGTCATGAAAATGCATTGTTTCGACACCTGTGTTCTAATTTCATCTTGGTATTACAGTATGTACACCTTCACTGCAACCATGAATATACAAATGTAGTTTGTGTATACAAAAGTGCTATTCCAGAGATTCCTCTTTCCCACCTGTGGCCCACCTTTTGTAAAAAACTGCTTCAGGTCTTACACCTTCAACCTGTACACGGACCTGCTAATATGTTCATCTTATTTCTTCTCCTCTGTAAGTGTGGATTATATCATTCGCCAGTTCCACAGACTGCCACAAAAGAAGGTAAATTACTAAACATGTCCATGTTTGACTCACAGTTCACAGAGGTCAGCAACATTACACACAGGAAGAGGAAGAACAGGGGTCCGTCAGTTATGAATAACCAGCTGCCATATGATGCCCCCCCTCCCCTTTTCCCCCAACTGAGAACACTACCTGCAATAGAGTGTTTCTTTGAGTTTAACTGAGGACACATATCTGAAGTCACACCCACACAGCAAAGCCTTGTCCCTTCATGCAGACATGGTACCTAAAAACTGCCCCACATCCCACACGTTCCTGCACTGTCACCTTATGCGTCAAGGCATCTGTAGGACATCATGTTTATAAAATAAACAGGCTGCTACAGCACCTCAAGACAGTCATCCACACGTTATTGTTCTGTGAAATACAGTAGCATCTAGCAAAAAATTAAAAATTAATTTGTCCATTTCAGAGAGAAAAAGTCAAACTGAAGAACAGTAATTCTCCATGCCAGACTGCTTCAGACTTAGTTGTGAATTGCCATGGTAACGTGTTCGAGAAAATATACATACCCATATTACTGATGCCACTTTTGTGGTTGCATTACGAGCTATGATTTTAATCAAATTTTTAAAAATAAAAATCTGGCACCCCTGTGAGGAATCCTTAGGCACATCCCAACCTCCCATGGGAAGGTAAATCTTATAGTCTTAGAGAGGAACCTAACCTAGGTTTCACCATGTGTCACATGTTTGAACACGTCATTTCTGAGACTTCATGGGAGTGAAAAGGTTCGCGTGTGTCAGCACACTTTCCACAGGTGACTATAGCAGCACATGTCACTGGACTGAGGAATGGAGATGCGGCCCGGCATGAAAACAGAAATAGCTCCTGTCACCAGAAGTGATAATTGAGTGCGGCGACCTCATGTGGGCCAGTTCTGGCAGAAAGACTTCTTTTAAATCTCAGAGATTAAAAAAAAAAAAAAAAAAATAGGGCAAGACCCAGGTGTGGAAAAGCATCAGAGAAAACAACCGCATTTGGTCTGACCAAACCGCAAAACAACCGCATTTGGTCTGACAAAAAAGGCATGAAGTAGATGGGCGTGCAGCTGCGCAGATGGGCGTGCAGCTGCGCACAGCAGCACAGTGGGACAAAGCAGAGCAGCATTCCAGCTATGCATCAAATGGCGCTAAATATACAGCTCCCCCCTTTCCAGGGAATTAAAAAGTCTTTTCTTGGAAATCAATGCACTGTAACCTAATGCTGCTTATATGTCTGGCAGGCATTTAAAGAAATTGCGGTGAGGTCAAGGAGACGGTGCACAGGGCACCACACTCAAGGGTTCCTCTGGTGTTTATTACTCAGGCTGAAATTAACACAAGGGACCTTTTTGGTCTTCACAAGGTGAGAATCAAGGTGAAACAAGACAAGCAGTGATGAAACAGCTGGAGAAGCTGAACCAGCACTGGAAAGTTCATCACTGTTTTAGCTGCAAAGCCATAGGGTCTTAAAGGACAAACCAGTTTGTGTTATAAGTGCCTTCTTCCCTACAACAAACATCTTCCTTCTGCAGTCAGAACGTGACTAACAAGATTTCCCTGTGTTGTCAATCATGCACAGTTTAATACCTTATAATGACTACAGATTCCGTGATAACTGTCTGCGTCAGTTTGACGATGTTTAATGGTATAATGTAAACGTGGCTGCTTTTGAAAGCTTATTAAAATGGAAAATACCAAAAAGATATTAATCGAACGTTTTCTTTGAATGGAAGGTTGGAGTGTTTAATGGGGCAATAAGAAATCAGTGTTTTAGATGGCTGATATTTGAAATATGGAATGCTTTTATTTACAGCACTGTCATTCCAGAATGTTCTCTATGTGGGCTGTACATGAGTTTTATAGTGGGCTGATGAACTATTATTTACCCATCATTACCTAAGTGTCATACGTTTCCATGTCGCTGCATTTCGCATATACTGTACCTTAGTGCTTATGAATATCATAAATGCCACACATATTCCACCCTGCATATTCATAATCAGTCCATTATAACCTATGAGCACACACTTCTTGTTCTTACGCCTCCCTGAGCTGGTCTGAGAAGCCACCATCTCTTAGTTCTGCAGCATAAATCCAATGCGTCAGGTTATTTTTGATGGTGACATTTTAGAAGTAGGGTATACGCTGAAGTACATAAGACCAGCCACTAGGGGCACAAAGTCAGTGGCTTGGACCGGATTGGTACTGCACAATGAAAGACCTGAGCTCTCTCACCCATCTACAAATTGCATCCCTGCCTACTGTCCAATGGAAGGCTTTGGAATGTTTCTGGCAAGGTTCTTGTCTAACAGACATTGCAAGAACAGTGGCAGATCGCTGGGAAGGCTGGTTCAGAAAGGGCAGGGCTAAGCGAGCGCTTAGTTAGAACTTCATCTGGCACATTTCACCAGGGCTCGACGTGCCAGCATGAACCTTGGCATGCTGCAAAGGTGACTTTACAGAATGCCACATCTGAGAGCTGTCCAGCCAGATGTTTTACATTCCAAACACAATTCTAAAGCTAATTCCACCTGAAATTGCACCCGTGTCTGCACAAAACTGTCTGTGTAATCACAGTTGTCAGTGTGAGCCTAATTTTTACAGAACCTGCCATGAAGAGGTCATAAAGCTCACATGGCAGAGGAGCAATCTGGGTCACAGCAGGACAGAAAAGCACAAGGAAGTGAGGGGGCACACGCAAACACACAGACGCACAAATGTACTCCGAGTTCAGCAGAGGGACTTGAAAAGATTTGAGAGGATGGTTTGAACACTTGGAACATCCACAATGCTTCATTAAGCTTCAGGGTCTTCTTTGGCTTTGGTATCTCTACATCGTTTGTCTGCCGTGCAGTGATGTTCTGAGACATCTGATTAATGGTCCACTTAATGTCCACACTCACCTGCCCCAAAGGACAGCAGGTGAATGTAGATATGAGCCCTTTCGTCCTCTCCGTCTCCTGGTAAATAAGCAGAAAGTCTCCAGCGTGTACAGCCACAAGATGCCAGGGAAGAGGAACAGGATTAGGCCTAACCTTAACGTTACACGTTTCTATCTTTAAAACATCAATGGAGGATAAAAAGAGCATTTTTATGACGCACGGCCTTTGTGAGGAAGCAGCCGAGGGTAACCATGGAGGCCTTCCTGAGCGAAGAACACACCTCACTGAACATCGCTAAAGAAAGCCAACCACATGCCATTTAGCACAGCCTCCCTCAGGCTGTTTGGCAGAGATGACTTACTAAAAGATCTCTGGATGGAAATCAATAGTAACATTGGGGAAGGGGGGGAATGAAAGATAGAAATCACACACGGGTGCTGATTTTATGTATTATTTCATTCCCTTTCACCAGCATTTCAGGTTGAAGGACATTGATTCCTGAACAGTTGTAAAAGCACCCAATTGGTTAATGCCAGTGACTTTTCTCCACCCTTTTATGCCGTGAGCTGAGAAGTAAACAGGAAATGCGGTCACCACAAGGCACGCACAGGTCTGCAGCTTTCTGCTGCTCATGTCAGCAAGCCCTGCACGGTCACGTCTCATGAGAATGGTCATTGCAACATGCTTACTGGTGCGCATGAGCACGCACGCAAGGCGTGCAGCTAACACCGACAGCTGTGCAGGCGATGTCGCCCAGACTAACTGGCATGCAAAACACAAGCTTTGAACCCTGCCGGGGTCCTAAGCAGGGGGCAGCTTCCTACAAGCAAAGGCCTCATAGTGCATGCTGGCTGTGAACACGTCACATGGTTCTGTATTGATCCTGAGCCACAGAGAGCACAGACAGGGCTATATCCGACACCGTTAATTAACTGTGACACCTCAGTATCTCATCAAAATGCAAAGAAGTGCGTCTGTGCCTTCCTCAAAACTCATTAAAACATTAATTATATTAATTAAAACAGATCCTCATTCTCTCATCTTCCTCATTCACTTCTTCATATAATTTCTTGTCTTTAGTTCCAAACTGCAAAACAGCATTGAAATGTTATATGTGCTGCTTAAATGTTTACAGTAAATATACAGACATTAATCTGAAAGAGACTGCTTACACCTTGCTCAGATTAATAATTAACATTTCTTGATTCCATGCAGGCAAGTGCCGGAAATTTGCAGTACAAACTTATTCACCTAAATTCAGTGGACCTGAACTTGTTCACTAAATGTATTTCTGTATGTTTAGTGTTTGGAAGCCCAGACCTGGAAAATTGCCACCTCAGAACATCAATAACTTTCACAAACGTGTCACCTTTACAACAGCAAGACCAAGGACAGACCTGTGTCTCCATCCCCTAGTGCAGATACACAATGAGGGAAAGGCAAACACCACAGCCCAGGAACATGTGACCAGGGTGCATGCTGGGTAAGTTTATGGCAAAATAAGGACTGCTGGCACCAGCAATAAACTGTGCAGCTAAAACACCCTCCCAATATATAGTTCCATTAGTCTTGTTGACCAGAAAAACGTTTCAAGCTTCACCTCTGTGCCATTACAGGTATACAGAACAAAATGAAGTGAATCCAGTATGCAGTCAAGAACTCCAGCCTGCATACCAGCATACCAGACTCCTTCAGAATGAGATGAAACATCAGCATTGCTCTGCCACAGGTCCTGCACACCAAAGGCAATGTTTTTCCGACTGCTGATGTTTAAATGGCCTGTTACACTTGCAACACAAGTGCTTGCATCCAGCTATTAGGACCACGAGAAGAGTGTCGTTAATGGGCCAGTGAGTGATTGCTCACTGCAATATTTCCTTTCCTGGGTCCTTACACAGCCATTAAGAGGTTACGACTGCACACAAGTCTCCATGGGAGACAGATGGTCCAATCAGCAGAGGGCAAAGTGTCCTGAAGCAAGACCTTTCACCCAGAGTCTCACCTCTGACTGAGCTAGTCAAAACAAGCTATATAAAAATCAACATATGCAGCAAACATACATTAATTTTTCATTTATATGTTTTTCCTCTGACTAAAAACCTTACTTGTCTCTACTGTTTTATTTTATCACCATTCCGGTTTATAAAAATCAACCCATGTGTGTAAGCTCTCCACAAATAAATTTATCTGCATCAGTGTCATTGGCCTGAGCAAAACACCAACTGTATATCGCACTGTTCCCACTTATGTCATTTCCTATATGCTTTCAAAAACGCCAGCAGTATGCAGTTTCAAACCAAACCGCAATGCTGGAAAAAAAAAAAAGTATGCTTCAGTTTGGTACCACTGTTGGAGTCCTGCACTAATGTGCTGTGAGAGGTTCCCATTAGGATAAAACAGGAAGGTAAGCATGATCAATCACTAAAACATCAATTACCTCAAACAAATGTGCAGGCTAAAAATACAATAAAACAATTATAGCAGCAGCTGTCTGTCTTTGGATGCAGTGATTATGGCCGTTACTGCATCGCCATGACGACTTGTTCTGGCCTACTGCCACTGTGTTGATGGGGGAGGGAGGAGATTTCACTGGACATCAGTCATACCATCCATCTACGGTCAATCATTTATGGTCCTGTGTGTAATATGTACAGTCGTGCTGTGATTATTATGGCCATGTGTGTAATATGTACAGTCGTGCTGTGATTATTATGGTCCTGTGTATAATATGTACAGTTGTGCTGTGATTATTATGGTCCTGTGTCGAATATGTACAGTTGTGCTGTGATTATGGCGGCCATGTGTGTAATATGTACAGTCATGCTGTGATTATTACGGTCCTGTGTGTAATATGTACAGTCGTGCTGTGATTATGGTGGCCATGTGTGTAATATGTACAGTCGTGCTGTGATTATGGCGGCCATGTGTGTAATATGTACAGTCGTGCTGTGATCATTATGGTCCTGTGTGTAATATGTACAGTCGTGCTGTGATCATTATGGTCCTGTGTGTAATATGTACGGTCGTGCTGTGATTATTATGGCCATGCGTGTAATATGTACAGTCGTGCTGTGATTATTATGGTCCCATGTGTAATATGTGCAGTCGTGCTGTGATTATTATGGCCTTGTGTGTAATATGTGCAGTCGTGCTGTGATTATTATGGCCATGTGTGTAATATGTACAGTTGTGCCGTGATTATTATGGCCATGTGTGTAATATGTAGTCATACTTTGACATTAATGGGTCTGTGCTTTCATATGTGTAGTTGTGCTGATTGCTCGTTTGTTAGCCTGTAGTCTGTCACACGTGGTGCACACTGTCCGATGGAGCTGTGACACCTCCATGATGAGAACATACAAGTCTCCATGACAATGTGACAGGCATGTAAAGCACACGGTGCTGATTCACACAGAGATACAAACTAATAGCTGTCTGAATGCCCCCCACCCCCCATTACCAACGTAGAAACCTAACATGTGGAGCTGTCAGACAATTCCCCCAATACTCGGTACAGCCCTCTCCATCAGCTCCGACGTGCAGCAAGGCTCTCATTTCACGTGTTCAGCAGATGAACCGCCGATTGTCAGCACGTGGTTCAGAGCTCCCCACCCCCCGACCCAAACGCTGGAATCCTGCCCACGTAGCTAGAAATAACACCATCTCTCCTGAAGTGCATGACATCCCTTACAAAAGAACATGGCACCTTCTCTATACAGCCAAATAAGAGCCGCAGACCACATGCATCGCTGGCATAATAAAGCCCACAGAACACGTCTGTCACCATCATTACTCAAGGCGTCACATACATTCCTCATGACTGAGCGCGAGTCACCCATAGACAACATACCACCAAGTCACTTTTCCTCAGGTGACACATCAGCGCCAATTATCTGTAATTAATTGCAACCTATCAATACTTAAATTTAATTTGATTATGAACAAAGTTCCTTTCTGGCTTTTTTCAACCTTGAGTACATTCTACTGTGCCGCTGTTAATTGGGGCTGTTTCAGTCACCATCAATTTGATGGACTACAACTCAGTGTGTGCTGGAGTGTGGGGGTGTATCCGAAATTCTGACAGTCGCTCTCCTCCTCCACAAGGCCAGTCCCCAGTCTTTACTGGAAGTTTATCCTCACATAAAATGATGTCGGAAAATAGGACACACTGAACCTGAGATTTATTAACCTCTTGTTACTGACCTCCGGATGACCTCACCACTGTTGTGTAGTGTTTACCAGGGGAAACATCAGCAGAGATCTAAGTACATGAGAAAACCCAGGTGTAAACCCACATGGTTAAGCCCACCAACAACAAGAGACAAGACATGTTGGGAAAGCAGCTCTCATCCACAGCACCCCACTGCTTTAAACAGCTTCACTGCATTAACAAATCAAATAATAACCCTTCAGCAGAACTGAGCCTTGCTCAAAGTGTGTGTAAGGAGGAAGGAGGGCTCTCATGTAAGGGGGAAGGCAGAGTACAATACCTCGTTAGGTTTCTCAAGCAGGGCCTGCATTACGAAAACTCAAAGAGACAGTGCCCAACGTGTAGGAAGCTTCTGCTCATCAGGTTCTCAGGCAGACAAATTTAGCTGCGGCTACAAAGTCAGGACAGATGTCCGGGGGCCGGCTTTAGCCGAGAAGAATGTTATGAAACAACAATTAAGACTTCTGCATTCTTTACAACTTAGTGAAGAGCTGGCAGGATTCGCTGCAACCTAATTCCTGTAGCTTTTTTTTTTTCTTTGAACTTTGACCAAAGTTGTAAAAGTCAAAAGAACGTATGGGGGAAGGCAAGCTTACTCTGTGGTCCAGGCAACAAGAAAAGCCACGTTTGTTCTAACTCCCACTGCCCAGCCAACAGCCCACAAGGAGAGGCTAATGGCTGTTAGCCATTGAGCGGCTGTTAGCCATTGAGCGGCTGTTAGCCATAAGTTCCTGCTGTGCTGCCAACGCATTTGTAGCTCACGTGACAAGGAGTCTGCTCTTCATCAGAAGCTGACAAACAAAGGATGACACCCAACCAGTCCAGACAGCTCTGTTTATTCTGTCCCAAGTCTAAGAATAACAGTATGGAGCTGAGCTTTATGACTAAACAAATTGTTCAATCTTGTTGAATCCATGAAGGATATGAACTAATTTCCCTTCAATAAATGTGTACGGATAATGTTCCAGCACGGAAAAGCAGAAGACCAGAGTAAACTATGTTGGAACACAGACTGGACACTAGTCTAGTTCTGCTCTCTGGCAGAGAAGTCACAAACACAAAGATGTTACTGTAAACAAAGGGATCTTCTTAAGGGACCAGAATGGCTGATTCGAACTCGTCACTACTAGCAAATACGTGAGCATGGTCAGGACAGCAACCAAAGATTGTAAAAACGCTCACCAACATAATAATTGTTTTTCTTAACCGTCCTGACAACAGGACGTTGTCTCTCACAGACTGCTTCACAGAGTTTATTTGTCCTCAACTCGATAACCATTATGACAAGTCAACAGATGTCAACTGAGATGGACAACTCAGCTCAGGTCATTTTTATATAAGGCCATTTCTTACTGACAGCTTGGCAAAGGGCCATATGCCCACTGTACATTACACAGAGGTTTTAAGAATCACAATGTGGATATCTGACATACTGGACTGTTGACATATAAACACATCATGTACTAGTTGGACTGCATGAAGCACTATTTTTTATGTTGAAAAGACATTTCTGTTGTCTTCTGCAGATCACACAGAAAATCTCCATGTGATCATAAGCACAGATTCTGATTCTGGTGTTTCAAATACACTGTCATCTCAAAAAGTCATCCTCGTTTCTTCTAATTTACCTCAGTTGAGTGTTCGTCAAATAAAGGGTGAAAACAACTCAAAATGCTGCAGAATTGAATTTTCTCCCTCATTATATAAATACCAGACCAGTCTGATGCGCTCACAGAAAGGCAGGCTCCATTAGCAGAACCGAATCTCAAAACCATCTGCAGGTGCATACTGAATCACCAGGCAACAAGACAAAGAAGTGGAGTACTGCAATTTTCTGCACCCTTGTTCACACTTGGCACGTGCACGCACACCCTGTCCAAAACCTGCACCAGCTGTTCCAACAACCCCTCCCCCCAGCCTATTCTGTTTCTTTCATCAGGCTGCTGGCATCAGTTGCATTTATAATGACCCTCTTGGGGCAGAACTGAACTGCAGGCTCAGTCCTAGGGGAGCACCAGGTAAAAACAGGCCCCATCCACTGTCCTCTGTAAAGCCAGGGGAAAGCCCTACTAGGTGCCACAGGCACAGCGGTGGTAGATCTCTGTGTAGCAAACAGGAAACATGTCCCCTTACTCTGTGGAATGAGCCCATTTATTAATTCCGACCTAAAAACTGCAGTGCAGGTAGAAGGTGACCTAACCCCTGCTGCTCCTGAGGTCACACGACTGACTCTGCATGTAACTACATAACGACATAAGCGGTGCTGACTCAAACCTGCTGATTCCCGTGTTTGCTTTGGAAGGCCTCACCAAGGGCGATGACAGCTCACCGTCTCATGGTCCAAGTAGGCCTCATCTCAGGTTAACCTGGACCATCTGCTGCCAAGACACAGGATCCTTGGCATCCAATAATAGAACCATGTGAAATCTGCACAGTTTTTTAAACCTACTTCTAATTCAGTCAGCAATGACTAAGTTAGCACCACTGTTCACTTTCAAGTTCTGCACCAGAAGAGATGCAACCCTAAAGAAGAACATTCAGAAAGGGTAGAGGAACCAGGGCCTCTTTCTCAAACACCAACCAGCCGCCGATGTCGTTTTCTTTTCTCAACAGTTATGAACCCAGGCAACCATTGCACCAGGGATTTTGTATTAATCAGGAAAACACAACACATGGGTACATTTTGTTTGGTTCACACTTTCCAACAGTGCCGTATACCACATTAAAAAAGGTTCAACTATGCACAGACACACCATGACAGTCTTGTGCGGAAACATTCATTACGCTCTTTACCAAAAAGCAGAGCCGATGCAGAAATGCCTTAGACTAAGGCAGCATAAAACAGAACAGAGCAGCACTGGCTGAAAAGCTCAGGTGATTGTGGCCAGACATTTTAATAGCAAACTTGATGGGTTCTTATTGCTGTTGCCAGTATCACTGACCAGTGATTTAGTGTTTTAAAGGCTTCATTGCTGGTTCATACACTGAACAAAAAACCATCAAGGCACCCAGCAATCACGCTCAGTTTTCCCGTCATGACCCTGCCGTGTCAAGGCACTGCATGTATTCACAACTGAGGGGGGCTGGGTAAGCATGTAACAGCTGCAGCTTACACTACACACTCTGCATGCCAGGCACCCAGCAATTTCCCCTCGCTGTGCAAAAAAATCGTAGAAACTGGCAGCGCTTCCATTCAGCACACTGTTATGTAAGTGAGGGGAAAAAAATAATTTTCGTTTGGGCACATGCACGATTTATGATTACTGCAATTTTTAGCTGGTGTAACATACAAATTCATTTACAATTAAGTGGAACACAGTCATGCATGTTGTATGACACTGGGAAGGTCGAGCAAGTTGTTGCAGTGAGGGTGGAAGGAGAAAAAAAAAAAAAAACATCCTGAGTTTTCTGTGAGAGGACAGAAAGGCCAAAAAGCACATGCTGATTTGAAGACACCGTCACTGCTGAGCGTGAGCCACCAGTGTGAGCTGCATTGTGGGTAACTCAGACCACTAATAGATTAAGGGAGTGTCAAATATAACATTTGTACTTCCTTGGTCTGCAAATCTACAATAATAAAATAAGCAGTGACTACAATCTCACCATAAAATATTTTGTCTTCTTTCAATAAGAAAAGCAAGTCTAGACAGCATAATTGTAAAGGACATAAAATTTCTTTTAATATATCCCAAGCACAACAATAAAATTTAACAAATCATAACTACAAAAAAAAAAAAAAAAAAAAAAAAACCAAAAAAATAAAAATTAACAAAAAAAAAATAAATAAAAAGGCCCCCAAAATTAAAAACCAAAAAAAAAAATTGGGTTTAAGCAGCAATT
>JABJVR010004414.1:0-14742 GCA_025773905.1 Chitala chitala
TCCGCTGGTTGGGGGTTTGTGGGGTGGGGTGGGGGGGGGGGGGGGGGGGGGTTGGGGGGGGGGGGGGGGGGCGGGGCGCGGCCCCCCCCCCCCCCGTCCAACGGCATGCAAAGCCAACCTCAAACAGCCATTGGCATAGCCTTATCTTTTTCTGAGAGTTAACCACTGGTGCAACTTCACATTTGGGGTTCACACATTGCAGTTCCTTAACCTTTAATTCTTTTCGGAACATTGACGAAGATTTGAATTTACAGGCAGGTGACAAATTAAAGGAAAAACCTGAATAAATGAGTGGGCAAACATAATGAGCGCAGATGTTTCTGCACAAGTGCACTGCATGGTACAGCTGAGCAACGGACATCCCATTATGGTGTGTGACATGTATGAATACACCGAGCAGGCCCAGCTGATTTTGAATTTTGAACAAGATGACAACAGGAATACTGACTTTGACAGAGGGTTCATTGTTGGGGCACAAACTACAAGAGCATCCCGCACAAACACTGCTCACCTGCCTAGTGTATTAATAGGAACAGTGACTAAAGTGACAGCTGCATTTACATGTATGGGACACATCAGTAAATAGGGTCGGATATTGCGGCCTGCTGCACACGTTAGATGACCATGATGCTTGTGCGTTAGTGTGAAATGTAAGGAAAAACAGAAGAGTAGCTCTTCCTCAGGTGATTGAGGATGTCAATGCAGGATGTGATCAGGCTGTGTCAACAAGAACAGTCAGTCGACAATCGCTTTATGATGGCTTTTCCTTTAATTCATCACCTGTGTTTACACATACTGTATATTATTGGGTTTTTTTCCAGCATAATGTGTGTTGTACTCAGGTATTGTTTGAGGACAACGTGGTCCATATATGGTAAATTGGTTTGTAGAAGAAATAGGTTACAACCAGATTCACAGTTTACCATATATTTAGTGGTGGTCTTAATCTACAATTTTAGATTAAATTGACTTTGTTTATTCATATTTTATCTTTCCTTGACCATATTTTTCCCATTCTCATGCTATTAAACCGTTGATATCCAGTGTACATTTTCATGTGTACCTTGATATGTTTATGACGAAACCATCATAATTTTGAGCAAATGCAAATGAAATACTTTAAAAATTAATGTGTAAATCACTACTTCATATAATTTTCCCTAAATAAAACTAATAAGGCTCATTACAGTAATTATAGGTCAACATCACAGTAATCTGTATCAGTAAAAAAACAAATAACTGTACAGAAACTCCTACCATTTAAACATCAGGATTAAAATCCGGTGCCGTTGGGTTCATTTTTGAGCAGTGACACATTAAACTACTATTGCTGATCCTGAGAATCATACAATGAACTGGGTAAAGGGGCTAAATTGCCAAAATTAGTGTAACTGACAGGTACCAGTGTACAACCTTGTGTTTATGTCATCAAACAGCCAATTAACAAATTATTGTGAAAACAACCATTTATGTTGCAACCTATTTATGCAAAAACCATTTACCAGCTTGAACCAGAAATAGTCGGGCAAAGGCCTTAAGCTGACAGCTACAAAGAGCATTTTGTAGTGAACATAAACATAGCCTTTAAAAACCACTGGCGTAATTTTGTACAGCACGCATGAGAGCGAAAGCAATGTTAGAATGCACGTCTGTTTGAAACTGAGCGCTGAGAAGCAAAGTAGGTATAGCCCATCCAGGATAGGGTCTTCTGTTTTTGTGTGATTATATGCATTTGTTCATAGACATGAGGTTGACTCACTTGTTCATAGAAATGATGTTGACCTGGATGACCCAGTAGTATTACTACAAAAAAATTGCATATAAGACTGTGGAAAAAGTCAAGAGTGATGAAGATAAGATCTTTAGAGATACTGGAACAGAGCTATTTATTGAAAACAGAAACACACATAAAAATGGCTGCCTTTTATAGCAAAATGCTAATGCTTGTTTCCATAGTTTGGCTGAACGGTCAGGATTGTTGTAATAGTGCTGACAGATGTTCTAATAACACTGCTGCTGCTTTCGATGGTGATGGTTTAGTGGCTCATTGGGTAGAACTTCAGGCTGGGATGCAGTAGTTCCCTGGTTTGAGGCCCACCCCAGCCACCAGCTGCATCCTTTAGCAAGACTCCCATCACAAGCTCAGTGTAACATGTATATGACATGTAACTCACTTTGGAGCGATAAATGAGTTAATGTTTAACATGTAAAGCCTGGGTCCAAAGTGGACACATGAGAGGAAAAAGACATTCAAATGTAACATGATTTTGAAGGCTTTCTAACCCTTCAATACATTTTCTCTTGCTCTCTTTTACTTTGTGTCATATTGTTCCACATAAATCATGACAGAGGTAGCAGCAGGTAATTGCCATTAAAAAAGATCCCAAGATTTCAGTTCAGGAGCAAAAGATCAAACAAGCAGAGAAAGTAAAGTTTGATTAGAGCAACAGACTTGCTCTGTCCTTCAGAATGTACTTTCATCAGGGCGTTATGACCACTTTAATGACTCACCAATTAAATATTCTAATTATGGAAATTAGCAAGCTTTAATTAAACTTAAAAAAAAACTTCTTGTCTAATACCTAAGTTGATTGCACTGAGGTGTGTTCTGAACATCTGTAATGTTTTTATGATGTCTTTTTATCTCCCTTATCACACAACTCTGATGCCAGTGGGAGATGAGATTGGCTGCTGTGGTGAGTAGAAACTGATAGCAAAGTCAGGATGTCCACCTGTGTCCCAGATTCTGTGTTCATACAAAACAACAGCTACCAATAAAGCCCGAAACTGTGTTAACAAGTAAATGAACCCACCAAATCCTCAGCTTAGAAAGGATTTTGCAAAAGCTGGCTATCAAATAGCAACTTATTTTTACAACTTGTTTTCATAGCGAGTGCTGAATTTCTGGTATTTTTGACATCTTTCACATATTACATATTTAATGACAAACATGGAGGCGTTTATTTTGGCTGTGATGTTTTTTTCCTAACAATGTTTTGGATTGTTAAACCCTCGTAGTTTATCGTAAACACCCCCTGGACCCAGAGTCATTGTGGTTCTTGTTGTAGTGCCCTTGTAAATGTAGCTGGTTTTAGATAATGCAAGCTGACCAGTAGCAATGAATCATGATTCCCCCATACAGAACATCTGATAACATGTTTAATAACCATCATCAGGGAACATAAAGAAGGTGGTATTTTAACACATCCGGGCTAAACCTAACAGAAAAAAGTATTTGCTGGTCTTGTGACATCATTCTGCTTATTGATATCATAAATCCAGATTTCTTTTACATCCTTTAAATGATGCCACACCAACAACTTGCAGTGTTGTTTGAAAGTAGCAACTATGCCTTTGTATGAATGCTGTAATTCTTTAGCAAATCAGATCTGACTCTTTTTAGGTTTAGAACATCAAAATGTTCAGCTGAGGTCAGTGTTTTCCACTTATATGACGATACCATTCTTTAACCTTATACAGTATTAAGAACCACAGGTGTTAAGCAGAAAAAGTGTGAGATTTGTGTACAAGGAGCAATGCATTAGCTGTTGATGGTCTATGCATTGCAAAATGTAGGTATGGCATTGACTACTCATGCTTACACTCAGTGACAGAGAGGCCAAATGACATGCAAGCAGGACCAAACACATTTTTGCTTAGAGCTGGTACCTGCGCTTATCACTGCTAGTTGTAAGAGGAGTTAACTGGCATTCTAAGTAGCCTGGATTTAAATGGAATTGGACAAGCAATGTGAATATAAATAGATCGGCCTTGTAACCAACAAAATAGTTCTGCTCAGAAGTTTACTTACCTCTGGCAGAACTGAGACAAATCACTGCTGATCATACATACATACATCATACATAAAACAGATCTTCAGTAGGAACAAATACACAGACACATTTTGTCATTACAGAAATATAGAACAAGTATTTCATTAAATACAATACTAACTGAAATTACACAAATTACCTGTGCTAGGTACTATATCAGGTGTTTCATTAACATTCTAAGAGCGACAAGGTAAACGTTTATGACTAGAGCCATCTAACTGACACACGTCAGGTGGTAAACATTTAAACAAAACATAGTTAGAATTTATTTCTATAAAGGAAAGGCTGCCACAAAACAATTCTCTGAATTTCATACTGCTGCTCAGGTATGAAAAGGTGTCTGAGACGCCACATCAGAAGGTCCAGCAAAGACACCTCCAGGAGGCCAACGAGAGGTGAGATCTGGCCAGTTCAGGACTGGGATCTGCCAAGACAAGGTAGGCCTCTGACACATCACCTAAATCTAGCAGAGTGCTATAAAGAGAACAGGCAGGGCAGAGCAGGAGGAAATATCTAACAGGTTTTTGCTGTGGGCAGAGACAGAGAAGCTGAGTGTTGCTCTTGCAAAGCCAGGTCCAGTGGCAGGCTCTGTACTGCAGCTTATTGTGTGAGGAACCTCAGAGAAGTCAATAAATTAAAAGTTTACTTTTCCAAAGCACAGGTGAAAGGGTTTGTTTGTGAACTTTAGTTTTTCTTTTTCTTTTTAAAGATTCTCTAAGTTTGCCAGGAGGCTGACCTGATGTCGGCTATTTCTTAAATGACGGGCTACGTGCTTGGTGCGTTTCCTCACTCTTCTGTCTGTTTGCAGCCCCCCAGCCCTTACCTCATTGCCGAAACGCAAAGAGCTGATTTATCAGGCAATCCTTTACTTGGCAAAAAGCCCGAACCGCATCATGCGGTTTACTTTTTTCCTTTTCAGCTTTATTAATTTTTTTTTTTTTTTGCAAAAATAATAATAATTGTCCCACTCAAAGAGCACACACATGGAACACCTTGCGGCCAACAATAATCTAAGCCCTATGAGCTTATCAGCAAAAGCACCCTCTTCCTTTCTGCAGCTGTGGCAAATTTAATTAAATGAATAAGCAAGGTACACAACTCAGCCCTGCCTTGACCACATAAATATACCAGCATTAGGCACAACTCTTGAAATCAATACAGAGATCAAAACACAGATGAGAAATGTAACCTAGCTTCACTGTCAGTTTCTTAACAAAGGTGCACATGAGAACTGAACAGGATTCTAGAGGTTTTCTAGAAGTTTCCATTGTCAATGACACTAACAGCAATCAATTAATAGAATCTTGGTGTAGTCAGAAGCCCAGTGTCGCCTTGGCTATACTTTTCAAAGCTGGCATAGGCTCAGTGGTGTAGCTCAGCTCCAGGTCTGTCACAGAGGTTCCTCAGGGACAGTGCAGAGGACAAAAAGAACAGTCTGAAAAGGGAGGACAGGTGAACCAATGGATAAATAAGGACACTCCTGGAACAAGATGGATAAGTCACGGGGCAGGCTGACAGTCCAATTTATTGTTTATTAGTATAAGTACCCCCCCAGCACAAACAGCCCCATTTTTGGATGCCTGACAGGTTGCTGTTGGTGACATTTTAATCCTATCATGTGCATTAGCCCATTAGCAATTTGGTGTAACTCAATAGCCACAAGAGGAATAAAACAAGAAATATACAGTTTCTGAGGGGAAAAATGTAAGTGGTGTACAGGAAAGCTTGGCTCAGAGCTTGTTTTATTGTCTCAGTTTTAACTTAGCAGGTTGTAGTTTTCTTCCTTGTGGTTTGTGGATATGTGGAAATCATCATATACGTGAATTCAATATTTATGACCTAATTACAGATGTATAATTGTATTTAAAGTACATCTTCAAAGCTGTTGGCATTTTGATTTTATAGTGCTTTACATATTTATTAGGACAGCAGTCAAAAGTATTATTTAAGCATTTGCACACAGACCTGCAACCCAAAGATTTTCAGGTTGAGTCCCAAGAGGAACCCTGCCGTAAGACCCTTCAGCAAGATGCAAGCAACTTCATGTAAATATATTTTCTGCTGACTGCTCTGGGCCAGTGAACAAACAAACAAAATTATCTCAAACACCATAAATGGCCAAGGATGGGAAAAGGTTTGTGTGAGCGTAAGTTTCTGCCTTCCTAAGTACAAGAGTTCTGTATCTAGAGCGTGTTGGCCAACACCTTATTCAAGCTTCGCCAATGGCCAGCATAATAAAATGCAGCTCTTGCAAGTGTATCTTGTTCATGGGTTTTTTTGCTGTTTCCTCAGAATGCAATTTGAAGGCCAGCACTCTGCAAGTGTGCAGTTTATCTGTGCCAGCAGGTTTGCTATTTGTTGTGTTGCATCAGTCCTGGTCAGTGTCAGAGCTATGTTAGTAGACCTCAGCGAGTAGCTTTTTTCTCTGATTTCAAAAAGAGGGGAAAAAAGAAATATCCAGGTGGGTAGATTTGGATATTTTTTTGTCAATGTTCTGCACTGAAGAGCAGCCTCAGTTAAAAGTCCCTAGAATATCTCTGTAGCGTCTTGATGGCTGCAGGTTTATCGTTGCAATTTACTGAAACATGTCAAGTCATCATGACATTTACGCTGAATGTATTTTTGTTTTTTTTTTTTATTCAAGCCATGTCCTTTTCTGTTAAAAACTAAAGAAATCCAAATGAAAACTGGGTGGACAATGAGTTTGTTCTTAGTGGTTGTGTATTAAAAGTCAATAACCTGGCTGCAAAAATAAATAAATAAATTTCATTATTATTATCTTTTCTAGTAATTCTGTGCGGGCTGTGGGTTCACAAGTTTGAGCCTATATTATGAAAAATGAGATTCTAATAAAAACGTAATAATGGAAATTGAACTCAATCACAGTAATAAATGGCTGATTACTAATCGAGGAACTTATGTTGTCTGATATAAGGCAGCAGAGTATTATGACAGTGTGACAAACAGTGTGTGGTTGATAACATCACAACAGTACAGTGATTGATCTCATGGAGTCAAATCTTGATACCAACACATTAAGTCATGTTTTCGTGTAATACAAGAACACAGAGATGAGAAACATCTTCAAAGTGAGCATCAAAGTAGCTGACATTACATGTGTTATGTCAAGAGTCTTCCCTGCCCACTTTAACAGTTGCATTAATCTGCATCTTTGCTGAAAGTCAGTCAGTCATTGTCTTAACCACTTAGTCCTGGTGAGGGTCGCGGGGAAGCCTGGAGCCCATCCCAGAGCACATAGGGCACAGGGCAGGGGACACCCAAATCCAGTATACACTTTAGTATACCTTCCAAAAAGCTGCTTGTTCTTTAAAATAGAAATTACCACACAAGATTCACTCATGTGTTTTAAATGTATTGTTGCATTAGTGTGGCCTGGTGGCTCAATGGGTAGAACATCAAGTTGGGCTACAGCAGTCTCCTGGCTTGAAGCACAGTCATCACATGTGTCCTTGAGCAAGACACCCAGCACTAGCTCACTGAAACATGTATGTGAGATGTTGTAAGTTGCATTGGATAAAAGCATCTGCTAACTAAATGCATTTTAATGCTGTTTTACTCTGTGTTATGTTAGGCTGCAATATTATTGTTAATCCTTGCTTTACCTTTACTAACTTACTCAACCTGCTGAAAAACAGAGTACAAAACTGTGGCTTATTTTATGTTGAAAAGTGCAATTTCAAAAAACAATTGGTTATACATTGTATATTTCAGCACACTAAATGACAAATGATAATTATACCCTCACTTTGATCCTTCTCCGTTTACTCTTGACAGTAGGTTTATCTGTGTTTATATATGGGGTTGTTTAAAATGTTATTTTCTTCTTTAAATGAAACCGTGCTGAGGACCGATACTGCATCTTAGTGGGAATATATATGGCTCTGAGACAGCCGGGGTGCTTGCTGTGGCTATGAAGTCAGAATACGGCATGCCTTGAAGCACAATGATAAATACACAGGGATGTGTACACAGTGCTACACTGCACTGTCAAAGTCAATGCGTTTGTTGAGCTCTGACAAAGAGAGATTGGTCTGAGTCTGAAATTGTACATAGATGGATGATTTCAAGACGCTTGAGGACTTTGCAAGCACATATGAATTTAATGCGACCGATCAGCAAAAGTGACAGGGGGCGGCCAGTGAGGAGAGGAGAAGTTCACTGTAAAGGTTACAGAGTGTAAAAAAGCTGCATGTTTTCACTGATACCATGAATCAATTTTGCTGCCATTTTCAAAATGGCAGTAATATGACATGCAGATTTTTGACAACAGAAAGTGAGATGACGATAATAAGAACGATCACAATGACAATGACATGATTATTATTATTATTATTATTAGCATGGATAGACTAACACATTTATGAAGAATTTCGTTCTATTTCTTAGTAAAGCTTAGTTATGGTGTGTGGAAAAATATATATCAAAAACACCTGAAGCTTCAAAGGAAACCGGGGTTTGGCGCCAGGAAATTGTAATGCTACCTGTCCCACAAATGGCCACCTCTCTCTCAAATGTCATTGGTGGAACAGGCGGAATAGCAAGCCCAGAGTGCAGGAGGTGAACCCAGTGATTTCTGCCCATCCACACGACTTAAACATGAGGCATGAACAGAGATGTAAGGCTGAGACTGAAGCCTAGCCTGGACATGACTGGAGACGTCAGAAATACAGCAGGCTGCAATGGCATATCAAAAGTGCTGAAAGTAATTGATGAAGCTGACAACGAGGGCTTTTTCAGAACACAGGATAATTTAATACTGCTGTACATGTAACACAAATGGCCAGAAAAAGTACAAAAAGAGCTGAACGATTTGTGAAAAAATATAACATATAAACGATGATGTAATGTTCTCTTCCAGGCAAATTTTCTTAGCTTCTACTGTGCAGTAATCCAAGTTTATATGCATTTTGTGTTTCTTTCTATTAAACCCATAAAATTTTATTTTATGAGTGCTAGCATGAACATTAAATGCAGAAATTTTGGCCATTTGTAGTCTGTTGGGCATGCATTACTCAGAAAGTGCAAGAATTGTACAATCTGAAGATTCAGTTTGAAAAGTTTTCATTGGCTACAGGAATAAAATGGCATACATTAAACAGTCTGTTGGCAAATGATGAAGCACTGGGCCACGAGCCTGGTGGACCTGACAGTGGCATTATTTTTCTGTTATATATGACAGTCACCTGTGAGGCCACCAACCTGCAGCCTTCCATCTGCAAACAGAGCTGCTCAGAAGTGGAGCATTCAACTATAAATGGATTACTTACATGCGGTTCAATTACATAGAACAACAAACACAAAATGCGTGATTAATTTCAGTTTAAATATGCTAATTACTTTCCAACAAAATGTGTACAATCTAAGGGGTCCTCAGACAATCTGGTGAAGTGCTTGTGCCTCACGTTTTATGTGAAATATTGTGGTTTTCCATCTCATTAAGACACACAGTATTTCATCTTACCATTTTGATTCAGGTGTAGTCAATGAAAATGTGAAAACACAAAGTATAATTTAGCAGGTAATGACATTTTAAATGTGATCCAATTTTAACAGATTCAAAGCACACATTTTCTGTTATACGTCAGTGGAACACTAAAACAAAACTGTGATTTGGTACTAAGGAGGTAAAAACAATGACTACAATGTGGAATAACACACCTATCAAGAACTAAACAAAATGACTTATCACAATGATAATACAGTCAGATCTATTAACTTTATTTGTTGATAATTTATTGTACTTTCTTGACAAGAATAGGGGAAATATAAGCAAAAACAAACTGGCATAGTTTCGGGATTTGGAACCTCTGGGTATATATAAAGTCTTATCAGTAACCAGAGAATAATAAAGCATACAGTGTGGCAGCAGTTAAAGGCTAAGAACTCAGCTTTAAGTCGACTTCTGAATGAAAACCATGTCGCTATGCCCTCAGCATGTTAAAACACCAGAAGATTACTTGAATCTTTAATCCCCATTTATCTCTTCAAATGGGAAAGTTAATCTTTGGGGAATAATTTAAACCTAAATTATGGGACTTAACATGCGGTATCAAGCAGGAAATTCTCTCTTCAACTTATACGCTGTCATGTTTTACCACCTACAATTATTCGGTCTGCAGAGAACTTTAATGTTTATTTTGTGATTTAATGTTCTTATAAAATGCTTCGTCTATGATAGCATTAAAACACACGGAAGCTCTGTATACCAAAGAAAATGGAACAGACAGAAGTGGAAGGATTTCCATAATGGAAAAGGAAAATTTTCCTAATGGGAATATACCCTCTTTAGCTGTTAAATGTTTAACTTACCAAAATCTTGAGGTAAACAAAAACATTAAGGGCCCAGTAGATTTCTGGCAAAAATTGGTCACTTAGTTCTCAAACTAAAAGAATGGAACTCTGGTATAGGCTGTCAACTTTATTACCTACTTAGCATGAAAGGAAATATTGGACTTTTAGGTGGCGAGAGCAAGAAAAGACTTAACAGAACATTGCGGAAACCGTTAGGACACGAAAAGATAATTCGTATTTTGTGGGACAGACCATCTGAATTCTTTTTGTCTTTGCAGAGATTTACGTTATAGGCCCTAATCCTACAATTGTATGTGTGTACAGGTACTCATACTGTATATATTTGAATACATACGATCTTGTCCATTACAGGCAACTGTGGATGGTGAGTGCAGTACTACAGGATATGGGATTTACTTCTTCTATCAGTCATAAAGAGACAGCTCAGCACTGTATTAACAAGGCCACGTGTATATGACCGTGGCCCATAAGGTATATTCTGGAAGGAGTGAAAAGCACTCTGTAAATGTAAGCCTTCACTGCTGAGCATTTATGACCAGGACTGCACCATTAGACAAGTGCCAGTCAAGTGGCCCTAACCCAAGTGAAATATTACCAACTCATTGGTGCCATTGATCAGCTACCTCAATATATCAACCACTACCTGACCTTCACAACCTTATATAAAGGAAATGAATCAGTCAAAAATAAAGCAATAAAGCTGAGTTTTACCTTTCAGCAGTAAAATTAAAACATCGCATCACATATCGGTAGGACAATAACAGCGGGCTAATAACATCGTTAAAGTAAAATCACAATGAAATCGAACCAAAATGAAAATACTTTTATTATAACACACCTATAACATTTTTATGCTGCCACACCACGACACCCCATCAAATTTTGAATGACCCGACCACGTGATTCTGTTAGCTTGCAGTGTTTCCGTAGCAGTACATTGCATTTACTTGGCAGTGCTGCTACCTTTGAATCAGCGGGATAATGATGCCTTGCCTTGCTTTAGCAGAATAATGCAATTCCCTGTCTTGCTCTCACTTTACAGAGGACGAGCGTATAGCACCTTACGAGAGGCTTGCTTCAGGCAAAGTCACAGGTTTGCACTTGGCAGAAATCATCAGCAAGCAGTTTTTTTTTTTTTTTTCCTGATGGGCTCACTGATGGCAGGCCATCAGCTTATCAGATGTGTTCAATTACTAAAGTGTTATGCGTACTAAATAAGTTAGATAGAAGTCTCATTAAACCATGAACTGGCAGCAGTTGTAAAATTTACCCAGATGGTGGCTATAAAAGACCACTTCCAATTCATGACAAACAACCAGCTTTAAAGGAAGCTTTAATGATTAGTGGAAGAGGTCCATATCTGGCATGTCCCAGTAATGCAAAATTAAAGTTTAAATAGTGACTGCTTTGCTTATGATTATCAATCTTATCAAGTTTGAAATCATCAGATGAGTCAAATGTTTGGTAAGATTTGCATACTGCTAGTTATAATGACAAAGCAGGTAGGACTTTGCCTAAAGTACAACACAAGCTGGGCTCGTTTGTATGTATAAGGTTCAAATGCAACACAAAGCTAATTCAGAATTTAAGTGTCTTGTATATTCCTACATGCAGTGTAAAAATATCAGCTGATAAACATAATTGAATAGCTGCTATAATGAGAATCCTGCTTTGATCTCAGATGCTAATATATTGCTTTCCTATCCTGTCATGACTTGATACTTGACTGCAAAAAGAAGAATGTTTGTCAGTTTTTGTCTTGGGTTTACCAAGCAAGACTTTTTGTTTTATATCAGTCCGATAAGGGTGTCTCAGTGAGTATTGTTGCTCCCTCATGCCTTCAAGACCATGGAGTCAAATCTGGCCCTCGGTAACCCCCACAGAGTCCGGACCTTAACCTCCGTGGAAGCCTTTAGGATGTGCTAGAGAGAACTTTAGAGGATGGACCGACTCTGTCGTCATCACGACAAAATATTGGTTAAAAAACAAATGCAGATGCAAATGAAAATAAATGTGAGATGTTGAATAAGCTTGTCAAAACAATACCACAAATCAAAGCTAAAGGCAGTTCAACAAAATATTTAAAAAAATACAAACAGAACAAAATATTTTATTTTGGCCCGGCAGTGCATTACGTTACAAGATCTGAAATTTAAAGGGGAGAAAAAAGTGGACATTAAATTTAAGACACAAAAATAGTTTCTTGGTACAGTACAAGCAATCAATTAATATACTTTACACAAGGGGCTGGAACTGAAAACATGAAAATAAATTGTTTCAGCTCCAAATGTGATACTTAAGAACTATTGTATTTTTCCAGTACTGCACCAGATACTTTAGGAACTGCTGACTTTGAGTGGGAAGTGTGAAAAGAGTAAAATGGCTTTTAACAAAATATTATTCATTTTCTGCATTACATCATGGTACACCAAAAGTTATGTTTCACAATGTATTTCTCTAGTATGCCATGACAGCTTACAGAAGTGCTTTTGCCATATTTTAATCTCAGAATTTTTTCTTTTGTGAATCTCCTTGTCCTGTTTTATAGCGTTGGCTAAAACACCACCTCGGTAAAGAAACTAGATTCATCTTCTTCCTATGTTGTCCTATATTTCTGACATGAGATAGTGTAAAACCATTTTCATTTCTTTTGCTCACCTTTAAATGTCAAAAAAAGACAATTTTGATGAAGGTACTTTTCCATTCTTTTCTGAAGTGAACACAATTTGACTGCTACAATTTTTGTAATTGTTTACTTTGTGCAAAGTCTTTTAAACCTTCATCACGCTCATAGATTATCATGACGTTTATTTTGAAAAGCTTGTGTGATGGATGGTGGCGTGGTGGTTAGCACTGTTGCCATGCACCTCTGGGCATGGGGTTCAATTCCCACCTTGGGTCTGTGTGTGTGGAGTTTGCATGTTCTCCCTGTGCCTGGCGGGTTTTCTCCGGGTGCTTCAGTTTCCTCCCACAGTCCGAAGACATGCAGGTTAGGTTGATTGGTGTGTCCAAATTGCCCGTGGTGGGTTGGCCCTATGGTCTCTAGGCTTCCCTGTGACCCTCACCAGGAATGAGCTGTTAAGATAGATGCTTGATGGATGACACCACTTTGTTGTTAACATTGTTTAATACCTGCTACTTCAAATGAAGCTATCAAAACATTGTTGAAAAAGTAAGAACAAACAAAGTCAATTTGTACACTTCATCTTCACTTACAAAGAGTACTATTTTGTAGTGAGCAGAGACGTATATTCAGAAAGGAAGACCAACTATCAACATCAGCATAATTTGTGTGGAAAGGGAAACAAAAACAGGAAGCAATCAACAACATCGTTGTGGAACATAATCAGACGACCAAGTAAAGTGTTTAATACTAGCTGTTTTTCAATCATAAATAGAATTACATTTGAATTGTCATTTTTTAATTAATTTATTTTATGTATGATTATTGTGACCTGTTTTCATTTATGCCAGAATCTCACACAGTCTCTAGTTCTCACTGTTAGACACACGGTCCTGAAGCAGTAACATTTTATTAACACTGACTGCTTAATCACAATCAAAATTAATTAAATCCATATGACTATATCAGCCATGCGCCGTCTGTAACATATTTGTACGTGCTTATTTAAGAAAACCAATTTTTATATGTATATATAGTACTACTGAAAAATTGCTTAAAAATTAATTTTAAAAGTAGCCTTGAACTTTGAGCTGAAAGTTCGCTACTATGAACCTAGGTTACGTATCCAAAATTTGTTTTCCAAGCCCTGAAACGTAAATCAGTACATGGCAGAATAAGAAAAGCACCGTGTTGCTCTTGCCTGTCCTAATTTCTAAAGATCTGCCAGGCTTTCACTGCCCTGTAATATGTGTCACTGTATGTGAGGTCATGTGAGGTGAGGCAATGCAATCTCGGGGTAAATATTCACTTAGGTGAAGGACATTTTCTGCTACAGATGGAAAAGATTTCAAAGGCACTAAAACAGCATCCATTAAGTTCTCCATTTAATGTATGAGTAAAAATTAGGCCTTTGTGGCTTTTTAGCCATTTCACAATGATGATTCTGTACGAGAGTCATGGTTTGCTGTACAAGGTTAGCAGCACGGGCATTTGCATGGAGATTTCTGCAATCAGAAAATATGTCAAAGAAAAGGGCTAAAGTAAAGATCTGACAGCATTGAAAGATGAGGCTCGAATGATCGAAACAAAATTATTGCACGAAAAACCTTTTGAACGTTTAGAAAGATAATGTGAAATATGACGAGTCACTGCAAAGCGAAGTTGTTTAGAAAGAGGTGCTGATATTTTGTCCTTGTAATAGTGTTCAATGTGCCTCACTTACCTAGGAGCGAGACATTAATGAGAAAAGCCATTACAGTAAATGCTTACGGCACTAATTACAACTACTAAATTTATGCTTATCAAAATGGAAAATGGTTTTTAACAGCAATTTCATTACAGTCCTGGCAAAGAGTCCCAGGCATATTATTGTTTTTTATGGGATTTGGCCAACACATGTACCATAATGCTTAATATTACCTCATTATATACCTAGAATTTGTGTTTTCATCA
>JABJVR010004415.1:0-14740 GCA_025773905.1 Chitala chitala
GCCAAACCACTACAGACCTGTCGCCTTGACCTCCCACTTGATGAAGACCATGGAGAGGCTCATCCTCAGCCACCTTCACTCTGTGGTAAACATAGCAATTGACCCGTTGCAGTTTGCCTATAGGCCAAATATCAGTGTGGATGACACTGTCATCTACCTGCTGCATTGGGCACTGACTCACCTGGAGACTGCCGGAACCACTGTGAGAGTCATGTTTTTTGACTTCTCAAGAGATTTCAACACCATTCAGCCAGCACTATTGTGAGGGAAGCTGGAGAGCGCAGGAGTGGATGGACAGCTGGCTGCATGGACAACTGACTACCTCACCAATAGGCCACAGTATGTCAGGCTGTGTAACTGTGTGTCTGAGGTGTTAGTCTGCAGCACTGGAGCCCCTCAGGGAACGGTGGTCTCACCGTTCCTCTTCACCCTCTATACTTCGGACTTCACTTACAACACCAGCAGTTGTCATCTCCAGAAGTTCTCTGACGACTCAGCCATTGTTGGCTGTGTGTCTAAGGGGAATGACCTGGAGTACAGGTCAGTCATCATGGACTTTGTGTACTGGTGTGAGCACAAGCACCTGTGCTTAAACACCAGTAAGACGAAGGAGATGGTGATAGACTTCCAGAGAAGGACTCTACCTCAAACACCAGTGAACATCCAGGGATTGGACATTGAGATGGTGGACAGTTTTAAGTACCTGGGTGTTCACATCAACCATAAATGGGACTGGTCCCATAACACCGATGCCCTGTACAAGAAGGGCCAAAGTCACCTCCACCTTCAGAGGAGACTGAGGTGTTTTGGAGTGAGAAGCCCTCTGCTAAGAACATTTTATGATTCTGTGGTAGCCTCAGCCATCCACTACGCTGTCGTCTGCTGGGGCGCAGGCAGCACTGACCGGGACAGAAAGAGACTGAAATCACACTCCTCGTCCTCCCTGGGAAAGTCTGTGCCAGAGTACTGGATTTCATCTCTGCTTTTTGTGGATGATGTTGTCCTGTTGGCTTCATCAGGCTAAGACCTTCAGATTGTACTGGGGCAGTTTGCAGCTGAATGCAAAGCAGCTGGGATGAGAATCAGCACCTCCAAGTCTGAGGCCATGGTTCTCGACTGGAAAAAGGCAGTTTGCCCTCTCCAGGATGGAGGAGAGATCCTGCCTCAAGTGAAGGAATTTAAGTATCTTGGGGTCTTGTTCACGAGTGAAGGAAGGATGGAGCATGAGATTAATAGACGGATCGGTGCAGTGGCAGCAGCAATGCAGTCAATGTACAGGTCTTTTGTAGCAAGGAAGGAGCTGAGCTGAAAGGCAAAGTTCTTGATTTACCAGTCAATCTACTCTCACCTGTGGTCATGCGCAAAAGATTGAGGTCTTGGATACAAGCTACCGAAATGAGTTTCTTCTGCAAGGTGGCTGGGTGCACCCTTAGAGATAAGGTGAGGAGCTCGGTTACCAGGGAGGAGCTCACAGTAGAGCTGCTGATCCTCCACATCAAGAGGAACAAGTTGAGATGGCTTTGGCATCTGTTTCAGATGCCTCTGGGATACCTCCCTGGGGAGGTGTTCCAGACATGTACCACTGGGAGGAAGCCCTGGGGAAGACACAAGACACGTTGGAGGGACTAAGTCTCCCAACTGGCCTGGGCACACCTCGGTGTTCCCCCAGAACAGAGCTGGAGGTGGTGTCTGGGAAGAGGGAAGTCTGGGTGTTTCTGCTTAGACTCCTGCAACCCTGTCCCAGATAAGCTGAAGATGGATGGATGGATAAATTCCCCACTCGTCCCTGTGGGTGGTCTTTGTCTCCTTCAAGTTCGGGTCCTCTACCAGAAGCCTGGGAGCTTAAGGTTCCTGCACAGTATCATAGCTGTTCTTAGGACTGTCTTCTTATAGACAGAGATCTCAGATGTTATGCATGGGATCTGATGGAGCCACTCTCCTAGTTTGGGGGGTCACAGCCCTAAGTGTTCCAATTACCACAAGGACTACTGTTGCCTTCACCTTTCAAATCTTTTCTAGGTCTTCTTTCAGCCCTTGGTATTTCTCAAGCTTCTCATGTTCCTTCTTTCTGATGTTGCTATCACTTGGAATTGCTACATCTATCACTACGGCCTTGTTCTCCTGTTTGTCCACTACTACTATGTCTGGGTCAGTTAGCCAGTACCAGTTTGTCAGTCTGTATTTGGAAGTCCCACAGGATCTTAGCCTGGTTGTTCTCACCCACTTTCAGGGATGTCTACCATTTTGATCTTGGGGCTTCCAACCCATACTCAGCACAGATGTTTTTGTATACTATGTTGGCCATTTGGTTGTGGCGTTTCATGTATGCCTTGCCTGCTAGCATTTTACATTCTGCTGTTATGTGCTGGATTGTCTCACGGGCCTCTTTGCACAACCTGGATCTGGGGTCTTGCCTGGTGTGGTAGACCCCAGCCTCTATTGATCTTGCACTTAGTGCTTGTTTTTGTGCCGCCATGAATGGTGCCTCTGTGCTATCTTTCAGTCCAAGTTTGTCCAGCCACTGGCTTTTTCCTCTTCTATCTGCCGGTGGTACATACCATGTAGGGGTTTGTCCTTCCATTATGGTTCTTGCTCCTCTTCTTTTTCCATTTTCTTGGGTTTCTGCTGCCTGAGGTATTCACTGAGCACATCATCACTTAGGGCCATCTTTCCAATGTACTCCTGGATTTTTGCTATTTCATCTTGGATAGTAGCTCTGACACTCACTAGTCCTCGGTCTCCTTTCTTCTGCTTAGTGTACAGTCTCAGGATACTGGATTTAAGGTGAAACTCTGTGCGTTGTGATGAGATTCCTGGTCTTGATATCAGTGGCCTCTACTTCCTCTTTTGGCCAGGATATTATACCAGTAGGGTATCTGATGACCGGCAGTGTGTCAGTTCTGACTACCTTCCCTCTTCTGGTTACCATCCTGCCACACTTATCCATGCCAAATGACATTCTAATATTGTTGCTGTAGATCTTAGTGGTATGGGTCAGTGAATTGATGTCTCACTCCTGGCATACAACTTTGTGTCATCCATGTAGAGGAGGTGGCTGATGGTTGCTCCGTTTCAACGTCGGTACTAATACTGAGAGAAGTTGTAGTTAATTCAGTAACATTAAGTTGTCTATGAAGATTCTCAGTTATCCAGGTAAGGTTATCTGGAAGTTTAGTCATGTCAACTGGACTTCTTTCTCCTTTATGCAGAAACATTTCTCCTTTTACCAAAAGGCTTCTTCAGTTTGATGGAAGTGGGGAAGACTCTATCACTATACACCCATCAGGGTAGCAAGCCACACCCATACCTGAATAGACTCAGTGTAAGAAAAGGTGAGGTTAGAGTCCTAGAGAATGGGGGGTCATTACGTATGATGACCAATGACTGAAAAAGGGGGGGGGTATTGTTAGGTATGACCCTCCGGATGGATATGTGAAAAGGTGTTGATCTTCCTTGGGATGGATGAAATAGCAGCATGAAAAGAGCTTCACCAGAAAGTATCTGCAACTTTACCCAATCCAGTATTGGACAGAGTCATCGAGTTTGTCCAGAAAGTTCAACTGGCCCAACATTACAAAGGGAAGGAGTGGCAAACCAGGAAATTTGTCCGTCTTCTCACCCACAAACAGACCACAAAGGAGCCCACCTTGTGGAGAAAGGAGGATAAAACAACAAAGGAGGCCACAAAGGACATGAAAGACAAATGGGTTAAAAACCTTTCAGACAGGGAACTTACTTAGTCTGATTGGAACGTTTTAGCCAAAGGCATGAACTTTGCGATCACACCCAAACATGTACCTGTTGTGGAATTCATTACGGCAACAGAATCAGCCATCTGGAGTAACAACCCACCAGTGGCCGAGGCAGAACAACTCAGAAATAAAGTCTCAGCAGCACTGGCTACTGCTCAACCACCACCATCGAACATCACCACCCAGGAGAGACGGGCCCTCACTGCTCTCAGCAAGGATGAAACCATCGCCATCCTACCTGCGGATAAAGGACGATGCACAGTCGTCCTGAACACTGCAGACTATCACAGAAAAGTAACCGTACTCCTAGAGGATCATCAGACCTATGAGAAACTGAAAAGAGACTCGACCAGCAGTTATTGGAAAAACATCATAGATCACCTCAAACACTTGGAAAAGGATGGTACCAGTGATAGAGCTACATACCATCGCCTATACCCTGGAGAAGCCACCCCCTGCCTTTATGGACTTCCAAAAATAGAGAAGGAAGGAGCACCCCTGTGACCAATTGTCAGCAGCATCAATTCAGTAACCTACAATGTGGCAAGATACCTCGCTGCAATCTTAGCACCACTAGTTGGGCACACAAACCACCACATCCATAACTCAGAAGAATTTGTTTCCAAGATCAAGAACATGAAACTAAATGAAGATGAAACTATAGTGTCATTCGATGTCACATCCCTCTTCACCTGCATCCCCACCACTGATGCCATAACTGCAGTTAGGAGGAAGCTGGTGGAGGACAGCACTCTCAGCGACAGAAGCACCCTAAACCCGGACGAGATTTGTACTCTTTTGGACCGGTGCCTCAACACCATCTACTTAAGCTCAGGATTGATGAAGCATAGGCCTTCACAGATCATATCAACAATATTGATGCTAACATCAAGTTCACCAGAGAGGACACAAAAGACAACAGGTTGGCCTTCCTGGACTGTGCAGTTCTCATCGGGACCAATGGGAACCTAGAAGTTGAAATTTACCGGAAAGCCACCCACACAGATCAGTTCCTGTTGTTTGACTCCCACCATCCACTGCAACACAAGTTAGGGGTCATCAGGACATTGCACCATACGGCTGAAAACATCCCCACCTCCACAGAAGGTAAAAGGAAGGAGGATAGACACCTGAAGACAGCCCTTAAGGCCTGTGGATATCCTAAGTGGGCCTTTAACAGAGCATCTTCTGGATATTTTAGGACCAACAAAGATAAAACTGACACCAAAAACCAATGGAAGAACCTCGTCATCCCTTACTTGACCAGAGTATCAGAAAAACTGAAAAGGATTTTTGGAAAACACCAAATACCAGTGCATTTCAAACACACAAACACAGAGACTTGTCCACCCTAAAGACAAAACACCTACATAGAAGAGCAATATAATATACGCCATCCAATGCAATTAAGAATGTTCGGAACTCAAAAAAAAGAAACAAAACAACCACTACACAAACGCATGTGCCAACATAGAAGGAGCAACTCATTGGGACCATAATCAAAGGACACACATTTGAGGATGAGAAGGTCCACATTTTGGACAGAGAGGATAGATGGTTTGAGAGAGGAGTGAAGGAAGCCATCTATGTACAAATGAGAACCCTTTGTTAAACAGAGGAGGAGGACTGAGATACAACCTGTCTCCTATTTTTCATGCTGCTATTTCATCCATCCCAAGGAAGATCAACTTTTCACATATTCATCAGGAGGGCCATACCTAACAATACCCCCCCTTTTTTCAGTCATTGGTCGTCATACGTAACGACCCCCCATTCTCTAGGACTCTAACCTCACCTTTTCTTACACTAATGAGTCTTCAGGTATGGGTGTGGCCTGCTACCCTGATAGGTATATAGTAAAAGTGTCTTCCCCACTTCTATCAAACTGAAGAAGCCTTTTGGTAAAAGGAGAAATGTTTCTGCGTAAAGGAGAAAGAAGTCCAGTCGACATGACTAAACTTCCAGATCAGTAGCATTAAGTATCACCTCAGTTTCAAAACAACAGATAAAGACTGAAATAACAATGTCCAATGCAAATGACATCTGGAGGTTAGAGATGTGTCTTGCTTTTTAGTGTCATGATTTCTGTGGCATGGTTTTGGCAGAACGCCATTGAGGGGGGAAAAGGCACCAATGGAATTCAAAATTGGGTTGAAACTTATATTAAAAATCCTTTATTAACATTTAATTTTGTAACTGTGTATATAAAAATAAACTCACTATAAAATAATAAAAAGGAATTAATAAAAATGTAGTCATAGTAATGGATTGGAATAGCAAATCTCTCGTTTTACACTGGCTGTTTTAATACTGCAACTTCATGAGATGGGCAGTAGATGTCGCCAATTTAAACAGGAAAAGGGTTGTTTTAACCCGGATGTAAAGCTTTATTTTACCGCAATTCTGTAATATGACCGGGTTAATCGGAAGTGCCTCGTCATTGTGGGTAAATTTAACATAGGAATATATTGATTGCAGAACGTTCTAGTTGTTTTCCCCACTGTAGAAGGGGAGGAGTCATACAATATACGTTAGCGGTGAGTGAAGACTGTGACATTGTTAATGAATATTACAAATGATGATTAAATTGTTAGACGCTGTGAAACGTACCTAGGCTGACATTTGCAAATGTATTTCACCTGTATTTCTTGGTCGTGTATTGTCTTAATATAGCGTTTGCATGAACGAGGAAAAATTCGAATTATTACCATTGAAGACGGCCGTTTTCCCAAAACATGAGAAAGTAAATATTCTATCATTACGTAATAGGTTAATAAACGACAGAAAAAATCGTTTCGGATATAAGTAATTTTTGCGCTGTTTTTTTTAAATGCTGATCGTTGAATCAAAGACTAAAAGCGAAATGGACTATTGCAGTTATTCAGTCTTTTCCTGAGCTGAAGAATGAGACGGACTTCGTGGGCTTTATAGAATGATAGACAAGCGCGATGTTGCATCGTTTTGAGATGGAAAACAAAATAACTACGTGATGTTGTTTCTTCAGATAAGGAATTTAAAGAAACTGCACTGAAGTTTTGAGCGTCCAGTCTAGGCGGCTTAATTTTTCAAGGCAGCCAAGTAAAACGTACGGATTAAACGGTCATTTTGTTTGCTGTTGTACTTCTACAGAACGCTTCGTCGTTATGAATAACTTGGTGAAAGTTACGGTGCCTATGAAACAAAACGACAAACAAATGGCAATATCCAGTACAAATCAAAGGTAAGAGTGATGTTAGGAAAGTTGTATTCCCTTGATTAACAGTGAAATAGTTTTATTGTTGATATTACCAATTGACTCAAGCCCTGAAACGCACGGTAAATTGGTTTGATTACGGTATAGCTACGTTGCTAATATTTTTAAATGAAACGAATTGTTTTACTAAGTTTAGCTAATGTTGTTGTGAACTAAATGAAGTAATTGTAAAGATGGAACGTTAGGCTCGACGAGTTTTCAGAACGACATTATTACAACTTTAGTTTTGAGCTATGTAGAGTCTAGTGTCAGTGTTCAGACATGACTGAGCCTGAGCGCACTTATTCTATTAAATTGGTATCGAACATAAACTTTTTACTTAAGTTTTTTTTTTTTTTAACTTAAAATGTCGTGAACCTCTAGGTAATGAAAAGAAAATGTTTAGTTTTTGACAAAATATGAATCCCTGTTGCCCTTTGTTCCGCACTCCGCCTAACAAAATAATGTGGCTTATGTATGTAAGGATATACGCCCAAAGGTTACATGCCCTTAAGTGGTTTGTCAGTGAGCAAATTACCTTGGGGCCTTGTTATGACAATTGCGTCAACAGCGTATGAAACTTATGTTAATTAGTTTTTTAAAAAATACAAAAAAATGTACAATTACCCCAGTGTACCTTAAGATTGTGCCAAACGTTAAATTACTTGATTATTAAGGTACTACATAGGTATCTGTGCAACACAATGTTCGTTTTGGTAAATGGCTGTACGTTAGTGGTTTGTAGTACCCTTATTGCAAAAACATACCCACTAGAGGGCACTACAAATCCCTGCAGTAGAAGCAAAGGCAGCCCATTATTAGTCAAAATGACTGTTCAAATTGTCCAGTTTTATGGTGCTAGATTTGTCCTTGCATCCCACCCAAACATTTTCATACATATATATTTTATATATGAATACACAAAAGGGTTTTTTAAGTTTTTTTTTTAGTGGGACTGTTAACTGAAAATTGTTGGATTAAAAGTACTTGTGGCAGTACTTGGTATCAGAAAGTGTCCAAAACCGAGTGCATATGCTGTAAATTGTAAGAGGATAAATGTGTAGTAAATGTCGATTATTATGATCACCACGTTGTTATATGAGGTATTTAAAAAATTGCATGTATTTGGAAAAACCACTGAAATGAATTGTCAACCAGTAAAAGTAATTTGTCCAAAACTGCAAAAGAAAAAAATTATTTTAGAGTTGTTGATCAAACTTTTACATTTTTTTTTTTCTTCAGTGGAACAGGGGTTTTCTATCAAGCCATGCCAGCTGTTGGGCCTGATGGGAAGAATGTAATGAAGCTCATTCCAGTTCAAAGGGTCAATGGCCAGTTTGTTAGAACACAGAATAGCTATAAATTAGTCAGCGCCTGCAATAAGTCTGACAATGAATCACAAAGGTTGTATGCCCAACCAATCCACTTCACACCAAGTCCAGGTTCTCACAGTAACCTTCCTGTGTTGCGCCCAGCTGTCAATGCACAGTATGTTCTTAAGAGGCCATCAGACATAAACCTCACGCTGAACCCTGTTAATGGACCAGGAAAGTTTCAGGAAAGGATGACTATGTCAACAAGCGCCCCAATACAAGTCCATGTTCCTGTTGTCCCCTCTAAAGTGACTCAGAACATTATGCCTGTGTCATCACCGGTTCTTGGTTATGGAAAAGCAATAACACTTCTGAAAAAGAGCCAACTGCCAGTGGCTGTGAAATCACCAGCTCTCCCAGAAGGACACTATTTACAGATCCCACCCAATGCTCAAATGAAAACCCTACCAGCCTCAGCACTTCCTCAGGCTATAAAAAATCGGATACTTACCCCACCAGTTAGCTCCCATTCTGGTGGCACTAGTACAACCACAAGTCTGCCAACTGTTGTGTATGTGTCACCAGTGAACACCATGAAATTGAGAACTCCAGTGCAGGCTCCTTCTGTATCATCTGTACCCCATCTCATTAATCCGTCACCTAAAATTTGCAACCAGCCACCTGCTCCTAATCCTGCAGCAATCCCTGACCAGTCCTCAAAGATTGTCTCCAAGCAAAGCCAAGCCCCTGTCACCCCAATAAAATGGGTTGTTCAAGAACAGTCTGACTCAGCTGCCCCTTGCCTTGTTCCTGAGAACAACTCCTGCATGACCTCAGAGATTCTGAAAGCTCTTGCTAAAATGGAGAAAGCTAATAATACTGGACAGAGCACAGTCTCAAATCCCATTCCCCAAGATAGTCACTCAGCTGGCAACTCAGGCAAGGACAATGCATTAGTCATGTACAATGGGAAAATGTACTTTGTGGCCAAGAAAACATTAGAGTTTGAAGGATTTCAAGCTTCAGAGCAGAAAGGCACTGAGCACACTGGAAATGAAAACAGACACACAGTTGGCTCAAACAGATTATGTGTAAAAAATGTATGTGTATCCCCCAAGCCGCCATCTAACACTGTTCATGGTTTAAATGAACTGAAAGTGTGTGGCCAGAGTACTGGTAATTTGAAAACAACTAATAGTGTAGATGACATTATTGACTTGTGTGACGATGACCCGCAGGATAGATGTGTGGGCCAGAAAATATTAGACCATAATGTTCTTCAGCCATCCAACAATAACGTGGCTGTAGAAGATGACGACTCTAATGTTATATTTGTTTCATATATTCCACCTAAATCAAAAGCTCAGTCAGTTTGTATGGAAAGCAAAAAGGAGGCACTTAAAGAAAGTGTACTTGAAAAGGAAATTGAAACTGGCCATAAAAAAGTTGGTCAGGAAGAGGAAATTAAAACTGGCCAGGAAAAGGAAGTGGGTCAGGAAAAGGAAATGGAGACTGTTAAGGAAAATGAAGTGGGTCAGGAAAATGAAGTGGGTCAGGAAGTGGAAATGCTAGCTGGTCGGGAAAAGGAAGTGTGTCAGGAAGAGAACATGGAAACTGGCCAGGAAAACGAAGTGGGCCACAAAGAAGAAATGGAAGCTGTTCCAGAAAAGGAAGAGGAAATGAAAGATGGACAGGACAAGGAAGTGGGCCAGGATGAGGAAATCGTTGTGGAAACTTTAACTGGTGAGGCAAATGTGACCAATGGAAAAGAAATCGATGACGAACTGCGAAATTCTCAATCTGAAGGACCGCAGCAAGAACCAACTTTAGAGCTACAACGTACACATGTTATGGTATTTATGCATCTTTTTAATATTTACTGTACAGTAGAAGTGTTGGCCTATAGAAATAGGTTTATTTTTGTATGCACTGATTTTTGCAAAATCAGAGTATTTAAATCAGTACCAATTTTGTCTAAATCCATTGGAAACATGAATGATATGCCACAGGTTTTGTACATGTGTTTGCCTTATTTCCGTTCAGATAATTGTACACCCTACAGGCTCATCTTTTTATTACTGTTCAAAGTGAATTATCTTTTTTGTGTTCTGTAATATGTCCGTTGCATTTCGATACAGAGTGGTACCATTCACTGTGTTCATGACAAAGACTTGAATATAACACCAAAATGTAGAAAATATGTAGTAGACATATGGTACTCAAAGATGTTTCTTGATCCATTGTTTTTGTTGGTCTAGGGATGTTTTTTGAAGGCTTATCATTAAAATATTTTCTATTTTTAGCATATATGGGTGGAACTTAAAGAGCAATAAAAACAGTGGATGAATGATAGTACGTTATGTAATATTTAATGTGTGTGTGGTGTGAGGAGTGAGTGTCAGAAAGCGAAGAAAACATCCTGAGGATCCAAAACCTGGTTGTACACACTCTCCTTAACAAACTAGCCATTCAGACATGGGTGAGTTTACTGAAATGAAGGTACATTGTTGTGTTTGTGTTTACAGAGCTCAGTGACTTCTGAGCAGAAGCGAGAACCTGAGAGTGATGGGCAGCTCAGGAGAAGATTTGGAATCACAGCTGACATCCGGATCTGTTTACACAGCATCCCTTCTGCTGGGTCGAATGTGGCTCCAAAGAAGGTCCCTCAGATTGGCTCAATTAACAAACGTACTTTAGATGCTATCCGCAAGCTGATTCAGAGTTCACGGATTGAGATGAAAACAAAAAAACTTATTGAGACACAGGTAAAAATGATCTTACTTAACCAAGGCAGTGAGCTTCAGGGTAATTTTGTCACATATCAAAGTGGTAAGAAAATACAGAAAGTGTAACTACAGTTAAATTCTGCCATAATGCTATAAATGGGGTCCAAAAATGTATTTATTTAAAATGCAGGGTCGAATTATTGCAAGGTTACTGAAGAATTGTTTTCAGTCATTCTTGGTTTTGCTTATTTGTTTTATTTTGTGTGCAGGAGATGGACCACTTAAGAAAATGTGCATGTGCCAGATATAATAATGGTATATTATTAGAATTTTGTAATTATTTACTTTAAAGTTATATACAGCAGCTTTTTTAATTGAACAAAACAATTGAAAAGAACCAAACATCAACTTTAATCATTATCAAACTTGTCATTTCTTGTTGTCCAAAACAGTTTTTCTTTCTTCTATTTTATTTTAAATAGTATTGTTAGTAAGTACAGTTCAATGATAATCATTGTGCACGTCAGTGTTTCATCTAAATCTAAGTAGTGTAAATGATGTAATTTTTGTGGTGTAAAATACAGCTAGCTAACCAGTAACATTATATTCATGGAAAGGGAGAAATTTCTATTTACAGGGTTCATAAAAGTTGCTTTAAGTACTTGAATTTTGTTTTTTTTTATGTAAATACTGGAAACTCCAGAAAATAGAATTTTTTTCAGTTGAAAAGTATAAGAAAGACATTTGATGTAGTGGTGTTGGAAGGTAGAACAGTGTTTGTTTATTTATGGAACTCAATCAGAAATAATGTTACATCTGAATTTGTGGAATCATGGGGTTTTATTCTGCATGAATTCTATGGTTCCATGAATCTATCTGAAAGTGCATTAAGTGCATTGCTTTGTTTCACTCCTTGGTCTGGCCCAATTGTTATAGAGATCTTAGGAAAGTATGTACTTTACATACTACATAGATGTGTAATTATGGATTGCTATGTGTTTGGAACAGACTAAAATGTAAGAGTTAATGAATATTTATCAATCAGCTTAACTACCAAAGAGGCTATTATGAATTAACAAGGGCAAAACTAATAACTGCGTATCTTAATTGTAGTATAATAAAAAAAATTTAAATATAAATTTTTCAAATAGTACATAGTGTTGCTTGTTCAGTTGAGGAAAAACATACCTATACATAAAAGCATACTTTAAACAAAATGCAGTATTTAAAATGAGATTTGGTGAAATTCAGGGTGCCCTTCCTGATCTATAGGTCCATTTTTGTCCAAGACAACAATTGAAACTCAGGGTCTGAAACACTACTATTTAAAGAGACTTGGTATTTTGTAACAAGTTCATACTGTATATTTTAGGTCCCGTCTCCAAAGAGGAAAAATGAAGATGCTATGGACGATGTGAAGAGGAAGAAGTTAGAGCATGAAAGCGAGTCTAGTACTGTGGTGAGCTTGGGGAAACAAGCTGATGAGCTATGCACATCCACGGACATCTCACCAACAACAGAAACCCCTCAGGAACGAGGAGACAACCCTCAGCAACCAGGGGTAAATGCACAAAGTGAATTAATTGCCACTTTTGTGGAAAGTGACCTTTCAGGTTCATCACTGGAGAACCCAGTATCTTCGGAAGGTGCAGAACAAGAACAGAACACTGGAAACAATATAGGAAAAGAGTGCAGTTCACTTGCATCTTCCAAGGCTCCTGCAAAACTGAAGTCGAGAAAAGCAAAAAGGAGGCCAAAGAAAAAACAGGCTAGCTTAGGTATAAAGCCACCAGCGGCAGATAAAATGGAAGTTTGTGGCTCAGATGCTGCAAGAGTAGAGAGCAGTCCATCGAGCCTTGCTAGCTGTAGATTCAAAGAAGATAAGACCAAAGAATCTGTGGTGGGAACACAAGTGTCTGTAGAAGGTGTAGTACCTGCTGTGAACAGTGGTGGTGACAATGAGCCAGCATCCGTGGAAATTCGCTGTCCATCCACATTGACAGAGCCAAGCTGCAGCTTTAGTGGAGAACTCACAGGTGGTGACATTTTCTCAGCAGCACCCATGGATCCAGAGGAAATTAAGCGACATGAGAAAATCAGACGTCTTAAAGAGCTTTTGAAGGAGAAGGAAGCCGCTCTTGAGTTGATTCGAAAAAACATGTTATAAGTGCTTTCATTTTTTTTCTATTTAACCAAATGTCTGACTATAAGTTTCATAATTTAATTCTAGAAACATAATGTTTTGTTTTTGCAATACATTGTACTGTGGTGTAGAGAAAAAAAAAGCTCTATGAACTGTTTTGTATAGATTGTAATGTTTTCAATTATGAGTGTACGTTCTTATGATGTTACTCTGAGATTACAGAACTTTCCTTTTGTTGTTGGTAAAATGTTACTTTTATTCATCAAAAGGAGTGTTTTAGTTGTGTATATAAAACGCAAATATGTTTTCACATTTGAATTTTTTTTATTTTATTTTATAATTTTTTTTTTTTTTTTTTACTGAAATTTTAGTATTAACTTCTGGCCAATCTTAAGAATTGTACAGTTCCACTACCAGATGATATAAACAACCCAAACAGAAAAATACAGACTACTGCAGTTAACTGTTTTAAATGTCAATCTCTTTATAATTTTAACTCCTTTCTTTGGAAGCAACATTTTCAATAACACATTAATGGCAGAGTAATACTGCTTATAATGGACAGGTTTCCTTGTCATCTACACTGCTTGGGCAAAATAAAAGTCATGCTTTAATATTCCATTGGACTACCTTTAGTTTGATTATGGCACACATTCATTATGGCATAGTTTTGACAAGCTTATGCAACATCTCAGCATTTATTTTTATCCACACTTGTTTCATTTAATTTTTCATCAAGATCTTATCATGATGACAGTTGAAACACCTTAGGATGTGCTGGAGAAGACTTTAAATACTTCCAATTGGGTTAAGGTCAGGACTCATTTGTGGCCACTTCATTTACATAAATAATTATGCTCCTTGAACCCTTGTTTTACAATTTTAGTCCAGTGAATATTGACATTGTCAGTCTGAAATATGCCCATGTCATCAGGGAAGAAAAAAATCCAACAATGGTAGAACCCGGCCATTCAGGTAGTGTATTTAACTGTTATAAATACAATGGTAAAGTACAGGTTTTAAATTAAAGGAATTGCAATTGAAGTAAATGTTTTTTTAAGCAAAAGCAACTCAAAGGAAAAAATTACTTCCATTGTGTATAATTTGCCATCACATTACACACAAAAAAAAGTTATAGTTCTGGCCCATAATGTTGAAAGGCTGCAAAGGTCCTGTCCATAAATTTTACAGTATTACTGAATAGTATGTAGGGTATGGAATAAGACATTGTAACGATCCGACAACTGATGTCTCAATTTTGTTCAATAGGTTTTCATTTAGCTTCTCACACAACAGTGTTATCCCAACCACTTAAGTATGCAATACAGCGCTTAGATAATATTAAGGTAAATACCCAACATGAATTGTTCGAGAGGAACAAAAAAACTCCACAAACTGGGAGGACAAAAAAACTGATTTAAAATAGATTTTTCGGAAAATATGGAATCTATACTCTCACTAGTATGAATAAATTGTGAATAGATTAGAAAAATATACACAGTCAAGCCCGAAATTATTCATACCCCTGGCAAATTCTGACTTAAAGTTACTGTTATTCAACCAGCAAGTTTTTT
>JABJVR010004416.1:0-14739 GCA_025773905.1 Chitala chitala
CATTATTCTGCATTTCATAATTATAAAGGTCAAGTTAGGTCAATAAACAAAGCAACCTCAAAGTCCTCAATTTGCGAGGTTGTAAGAGATCAAATAGTTTCTCATGGTGTTTTGCTAGAAGAGGCAGAGGATGAAACCCTGTTGGAAGCCATTGATCAAACTGGGTGACATTACCCTGCCATGTGCGTTTTTGCGTGCACAACATTTATGTCTTTGCTACGCGTTTAAGGACCCTGGAACTTAACCTTCACCAGGTTCATGTACATTTTGCTGTACATGACTCCATGTAAGAAGCATTGAAAGTCAACTACAGAAATTCTAAGTATATGTGTAGCATTGTGGTAATATGTAACTTTCCCTTACACAATAAATTCCGCTAACCCTGTCTAGCACCCAGCACTTGCACTGGTTCAATCAGCTTGGTTCACCTTGTTGAAGGGCTTTTGGTCCTCAAGAGATTATTGTGAAGACTGAGTTAAAACAGGTGTTAAACACTGTAATTTGTGCCACATACCGTGTTTGAGGAGTATTTGCACATGAAGATGACCAGCTCGTTTCACTGTGGTTTGTTCGAAAGGCAGTAATTATCAGCCTGTTAATTATACACAGCTGATTAGCTCTTTTTTATCCTACCTTTTGAAGATAAATACTAACAACACATAGAAATGTGTGAGCCAAATAAAAATGTCCATATGCTTCTAATCTAAACACTTGTTTCTGACCTGTTTTTTCCAGGTAGACATATTTGGAATTTTAAAACAGCTTTATAAGCATTAAAACTCCGCAGTCCATGGTTAAATTAACGTGTTTTAACTGATACCAGAAACAAAAGATAACCAATGCATACACAATGTCATTAGTCTGTCAATATTTACAGTAAGCGATGCTACTGTTACTGAACGTGTCTTATGGTAATATTAATTTATGTTCAGTTTGTATTCAGTGCTCTACAGTGGTGCTGATATCTCTCGACCCTTTGTCTAAGTGTGTCAGCATCCCTGTCAACATCCAAACTATTTTGCTTTTCTGTTTATGCCGACCCGGTGAACAGGAACAATGTTCTGGCGATTATGAGTCCTCTCAGCAAAGACTCTAATAGAGATAAGGTACCGGCATTATGAAACAATAAGCTTCTTAACAAAACTGCTCAAAAAATGCTCTTGTGAAAATTGAGGTCTTTTTTGTTTGTGGCATACAATTAGAGTCCTTATTACCTTGGGCATTTTGAACAGAGGAGGGAATTTTAATGTAAGTGAAGATGTTTTTTAGGGAGTCTGCAGAATTTACTTAGGCACTGTGGAAACAAAACGTATTCTTTCCATAATCTCATGCCTTGCCTCACTAAAACACCCCACAAATTTTCTGCAAAACTGTCAACAAACTGTCACAAAATGAAGGTTTTGTTACACCTAAAGTGATAATCATGGGGAAACATTTCACTGTGACACAACAGGTGGATTAATTCTGTTGGAGTGGAAGCTTTTCACTGTAATACATCAGACGAAGTTACTGTCTGTGGCACGAGGAAGCTTTTTACTGTGACGCAACAGCAGATGCAGATGTGTGTGTCATTGGGTCATGCTGTATCAGCCTACCATGTCAGAGTTCTTACGGGAAACAAAGGCTGAACTTCGCCTTTGGGCAGTTGCACACTCCCAATTAGGTAATTTCTTACTCTTCTGTATGTGTACAATTTAGTTCTTTGCCCTTGACACTTGCTTTGATATAATACTTTACTGGTATTGGTGTCTGAGCTTTGAAGTTGACTGCTTCTGAGAATGGCTGACACAAAGGTGGCGAAAAGGCCTCCCCACAGCACAGCACGGCCTGCCAGGAAAAGCGGTAAAACTACGAGGCCCGAGTCTCTCTGTGTGGCCCATTAATGCTAACAGAACAATGACCTTGCAGCACATCTGTGTTTCTACACAGGAGGCGGAGCAACCAAAACCAAAAGGGATGCTATAGCAATGAAGCCATTCTTTTTCTCCACTGCCGAGAAAAGGCAATCATCCCCTCTGCACCTGCACTGAAATGCACTCCTGCACTCCTATTCACCCATGTGCTTGTGTGTGTGTGTGTGTGTGTGTGTGTGTGTGTGTGTGTGTGCTAGTGTACCATTATTCTCTGATTACTGGAACAGTAATAATGTGTAATTACATTGCTGTGTTTACTGGTACAGTGTGGTAGCTGGCTTGCTGGCATTCACCGATACATTCAGCTGGTATTTACTGATACATTTGCTCATTCAGTAAATCAATTAATTCTGACTTCAGTCAGAGGTTCCAGCACTCATTCAGGACATTCACTGTGACAGTCAAAGTACTCAGCACAGGTCACTATTTTGTCACCCTTTGTCAGTGTGCTGAAGCCCATAGTCCTCTCTTAAAGCAACTTTTTAAATCCGAGAGGACCCTAGATTAATTACTCCTACTGTACAGAAATAGCTGAAGTGAGAAATTCCACTTTACACAGTATATGTGATTTATGACCACTCAGATTTATTATCAGTACTGTAGTAATTTCAAGTTATCATTGTGAGATTATGCACATGCTGTCCTTTGGTTTATATATGTTTGATTCCAATTTACAAGACAACCAACTTGCAACAAGGTCATTAAAACAAAATACCACCATCAATTGTGTATAATCAGTTGTCCACTCCAGGATCTACAGCAGTCTGATAGCGCAATAATCAAATGGGAATCAGACTGTAGGCCCAATGACCCAACACAATCCTTATGCACCTAAGTATGCGTTTCAGATAGCATCAGCTTCATTATGCCTTACCCTCGCCAGTGCTGGCTTTCAAAAGCTCTCTTTCCACCAAAAAGGCCATGGGATGACATCACCACAGGTTTCTCCTGAATCAGCATGGAGTCATCCATCACTATGAGAACATGTATGGTTGGCCTGTGTCAAAGCAAGATAATCTATCTACTCAGTAACAAGGATGGATACACTGTGCTAAGTTTGCTGGCCCCAACCCCATTGGAGAGAGACAGCAAAGGTGATAGGGAGGCTGCAGGATCTCCAGATGGCCTTTCCATGGCTTATGGCTACAAACCTGGCTTGGCCATCATCAGGGTTCAAGCAAGGATTCGCCTGCACAGTGATGGATATTTTACTTGCTTACAGGAGAGATCACTCTCTGTATCACTTAAGGGAAATAAATAATATCTCAAGTATTCCCGAAAAGCAGCGTTAATTTCCACTTTCAATCCAAAGACAGTCTTGGAATTTTATGAAAACATGGGAGTACATGAGACTTTGAAGATGTGTTCCATTACTGATGAATTTTGTGCTAAATTGAAAACAAAAGAGGGAGGATTATGGACACCAACTTGTATCCCTTAATCAATCACTTCAAGGCTCAACAAGGGCCTTCTTGTTGTACCATTAGGAAATGTGCCTCACTGTGATTGCTGAAGTAAAACATGGACACATGAAAAATTACTAACTAAGTAACTGAATTTTCATGAGTCAACAACAAATGTGTTGTTTCAGTGAATCGTTTTGTCTTGCTCCAAAGTGAATGTTTTTTTTTTTCTTTTTTTGGGGGGGTGCTGCCTTATTGTCATAAACATGAATGTTATTGCACAATTGGCAACAAGCTGGGCTTGTAAAGCAGGTTCTGAAGGGTCTCACTGAAAGGACTGCAGCCTTGCAATCTTGACAGGGAAAAGCTGCTGTACCATTGAATTACAAGCCTTTAACCTGAAATATTCAAAATCTTTAGGAAATTACACATCAGGACAAATGAATGATGTACACTTAAAAGCTTTGAAAAATCAGTTTGAGTAAGGGCATCTGGCACACAAATGGTTAAAAGGCCCGACGGGCACCAACAATGCCCCACAGAAGCCGTTATGCAAATGACGAGTCAGCCGGACCCTTCGTTTCAACGTGTTCTGCATGGTGCCCACCTGTGCCAAACACCGCAGAGGAAACAAGTGCTGGGCGAACGGGAGCCGTCATTCAGAGATGCACTCAGCGTGTCATCTCCACTCCTGGCCAGGAGCGCACCACTGAAATGTTAACTCAATTTGTCACTGTTATCTTTATGTCAACAGTTCCCCTTAAATATTTAGAATAAGCTCAGGGCTCGAGGGGGGAGCCCGGAGTGGGGAGGGAGGATGAATCGGAGAATGCTAACAAGCCAGCCATTTTTCTTCCCCACAAGCCCAGTGTGTGATTGCGGCCCTCTCCGCTGCAGACATACAACAGCCCCCCCCCTTCCACTTTAAAAACTTTGACACACATCTTAGACTAATCTGAATTATTTGCCTTCCCACACGGGTTACATTTGAAGGCCATTTGTTCACAGAAACATCGCAGTAAATGCAAACAGTGGACACATTCCGTTTCTGGTGACCCAACGGAGGCTGCGGTGACCTAGGAGGCTCAAACGGCAGAGCAGGCAGGACCGAACGGTGCCGCTGATTGGTAGCAGGCAGCCCGCTCTGCACAGGCGGGAGGAACCACAGGCGTAAACAACCACACCGCTTACCGACCACTGAGTCAACCCGCCCCTCCTGACTCCTGATGTGTAAACACTCACAGGAATGTGAAGTTTATTTATTAATATTCCCCTTCTTTTCCCTGTTTTTTTGTAGCAAGGTATCGGCATCTGACCTTAATGATATTTATTTTACATAGACGCTCATTTCTTTGTCCGGAGAAAAGGATTAGCCACGTTTGGTTCAAGCCATGGCGGTGTAGGACTGGACCTCAACATGTTGACCATTAATGACATGTGCGGTTTGGCGCTTCCTTTACCTGTTAGCACGTGCAACTATTCAAGGTGAACAGATTTTCACACACCTTCCAAAACTGAGGTTCAAAGCTGAACATTTTACTAAGAGTATTGTAAATAGACCACACCTGTGAGGAGGGTCATGTCTCAGGCCTACTCTGTCCTCACATCCTGAGGTTCTGAACCTAATGGCCTTAGTAAGAGGGTTCAGCTCTGTAGAAGGTAAAACTGTGAGAGGGCTTTATTCTGCAGAGGGAGAGCAGCGGTCACTTGCCCTCATGTTACACTGATAGCATCCATCCATTCTCTATACTGCATATCCAATTCATGGGAAGCCTGGAGCCCATCCCAAGAGGCACAGGGCACCAACATGCAATATGGAGACACCAATGAACCTAACCTGTATGTCTTTGGACTGTGGGAGGAAACTGGAGAACATCCACCAAGTACAGAGAGAACATGTAAACTCCATGCACACAGACATAAGGCAGGAGTTGAACCTCAGGCCTGGTGACGTGAGGCAACAGTGCTAACCACCATGCCACCTCTAAAGACTTGATCCTGATATGATTTCAACAAAGAACCTTCTGATGCGGAGGCAGACACGCTACCATTTTTGGGGTACCGACATACATCCATCCATCCATCCATCCATTATCTTAACCGCTTATTCCTGGTGAGGGTCGCGGGGAAACCTGGAGCCCATCCCAGAGCACATAGGGCGCAGGGCAGGGGACACCCAGGGCGGGACGCCAACCCACCACAGACCGACATACATGCGACTTTGAAATGTAGGCTATGTATGACAGTGGTTATGAAAGCCCAGCAGTGACATCACATGGTAATGAGTGACAGCTGTCACAGTGTGCAGGCTGTTACTGCTTGTGTCTACTGTTTCATTTCAGTGAGTCACACATAAGCAGTTAAAGTCATGTGTAGTTAATTCGGAAGTAGTTATAATCCCAGGAAGTCATTCCTTGATTAGCACATCACTGAGGGCTGATTGGCATGTTCAGAATATTTTAAATATTCTCTTTGAGTCAACATGTAAGGACAATTTGAAAAAAGCCCAAATCCATGGCATGTATTTACTGCCATAGTGTGTCTGTGTCTGTCATGGCTTTGCTGGCATCTGTGGTTCATTGCATTTTATGTCACCTTTGCTTTGGAGAACAGGGCATGAGCAGGAGACTGATTGCAATATCAGTGGAAACCAGGCTGTAGATCGCAGTGCCAGCTGCATCTTCTGCTGATGGCTCTAAAACCAAGTCCTGGCTTTCAGTAAGGGTGTCAGAATGTAACTAAGACTTCTGGAGATAAAAATTAGCTAATTACTAGAAACCTGTAAGTATTATAATTTACTCAATATTATAATCAATTATATAATAATGTTTTCACTCATTTTAACAGCAATTTCGGACTGGGGTAGAGAGGAATGTGGAGAGGGATGACAAGGGGTGTCCCAGATGGGTCCTGTAACATTTATGCTTGAATCCTATGACATTTTGTGACATTATCTTAATTCAGCCCCCATCCAGATAACCATTATAAGACTCAGTAGAGCAGTGGATGAAGAATTTCAAATGACCTCTGACCCCACTGCTGAAATTTCACCAGCTCATTCTCCTCCTAGAAAAAAAACATCTTCAGTCTTAAAGACTGTGAGGCTTCTCTTAGCTTTCTGACAGGTACTGAAAGAGAGGTCTAGTGTTACCTGTCAAAGGTAACCATCTAGCTTAGATATGACAGAGGCCTAAAACTGAGCTGACAGATCAAAGCACCTGTGCCATCTAGCTTATTGGATGAATCCATGTACCAAGGCTCAGTACAGCAGCATCACATCCCAATGACTCTTGACCTCTTCTGTGGAATACAAATGTTCCTTAAGATATCTGAACCCACAATCCTAAAATCAGAAGTTCATGTTCTACAATATTTGCTTCCATGCATATTTGAGTGTCTGAAAACTTTCACCACACACACTGAAAACACAGTAGTGAAAACCTGTCCCAAAAGGTTTAAATCCAGAAAAGAGGCTTTAAATGAAATGAACATTTAAAAAAAAGTGTTAACATTTTCCTGTTACCACTGTTCATCTTTAATTGTCCGCTTTTTTATAAGTGATAGAACTTAATTTTTAATTTTACAGAACTTTGTTAATCCCACAGGGAATTTCTCTGCATTTAACCCATCCCCTGGGAGAGCAGTGGGCAGCTATTATTCGGCACCCCAAAAATTAGCACTGATTGTCTTGCTCAGGGACACACCTGATGGCTGGGGTGGGATTCAAACTGGGAGACTTCCATATCCCAGCCTTATGTTCTACCCATTGATCCACCTGACACCTAAACTTGGAACAAAACCATAGTCTTGTTTTGTATATTGAAGAAGCATGAAAATCAGGGCAGAGTGAACTTGCCACTTTCCACCCTGCTACTGTGTAAGTAGGCAGAGGAACTGGACAGCCCTTCGGTCATGGGCACAGTTACAGCAGACAGGAAACGTTAACAGCTTTGACAGAGAGGCCAAGATGATCCACTACAGAATCTCTGCTTGTGAGGTCCCATTTCAAGGACACAGTCACATCACAAAAGCATCTGTGAAATTTTGTACAAAGAAACAAAAAGCACTCCATTCAACACCATATGAGGGCACATGTATTCCATCTAAATCTCAGACATTGCCAGTAAAACCATGTGCCACGATATTTTAAAAATTGTTTACTTACCCTGAATCTCTCCCAAGCAGGGTTCTGCTCTCAGTTACTATATTATTATTATTATATTTTTTGTAACTGTCCAAACTGCTCATTCATTCAGTGATCTGGAGCGTATCTTTGGGAACAGCAAATTTTTATGTGCACAAGTTTCAAATTTTAGATCTTAATAGGGCTATTTAAAAGTTGTGTAAATTATTTTATCTAATTTCTTCACCCAGGTTATGGTCTTAAGTTGATTATTAAAAACCAGTTACCATACCTAGATTTTCAGCCAACACTGTACCCCAGTTTGTCCCCATGTCAGCAACTCTATTTAAAGTCAATTGGCTTTTTAAATACACGCGACCACCTAAAAATGTGAAAAATTAAAATTTGCTATTACATTGTCTTAAATTGGGCTCATCCAATATTAGGCTTGAAATAAAATCTCAGGTTTGTGCATGACCAGCCGTTCATTAAATATGTCAACAATTCTGGCGGCCTTTGTCTGCTTAACCTACAGCATATTTTCACTTTCAGCACCAAAGGTGTACATGGAGATATTTTACTGGAGTTCACATTTCATAAGGTAACGTGATTTAACACATGCCCTGTGAGAAAGTTGGTTAAATTCCATACCAGTCCTTGGTATGTAAGTGTATCCTGCATGCACGTGTGTTGGAGCATGTTAGGAAAAGTATGCACAGCGCTGCTCTCGTTAATATGTGCAAATAGTGCTGCGAGGCAAACTCAAGAAGGTTGCAAAGGACAAAAAGCAAGTAACGCAATATTTTAGCCTCAGCTAAGATCACCTGAATGGAATCTTAGTATAGACTTGCACTGCTTTATAGAGAGAAAATGTTTACTTATCCCATCTAAACAGGGGTTTATGAGTGATACAGTCGTTCTTGTGCTCCAAGACACTGAAATTATAATCCGATTTTTGCCAGTAATTCAGTTATTGGTGTGCATGTAAATGTGCTTAATGAAAAGCCAAAATGCTGCCATATATGTACAATATTGCAAACCATAACCCAGTTAAACGTCAGTGTCTGGCTGCAACAAACCACCGCAGGCTAAGAAAACTCTAAGAAATTGATTTATGGATACTCTGAGATCATGGCGTGTTGTATAAAACTACCTTAAGGTACCCTTCATGGCCATCACAAAATATATTCCTCAAGTCTGCATGCATTTCTCTTATATACTCCCTTAACTTCAGATATGCATTGAACCTATTTAGAATTTCTTAAATTAGCAAGAAAACATTGGCTTACTAAAATACTTGTTCTGTTTTGGATGAATTGCATTTCATTTTCCAAATTACATTACACTTCTCACCAGTCACTTTTTCATCTTCTGCACAGTTTGGTTTTCATTTACTGTTGGTTTCACCAACATTATTATTAGCTATGAGTAACATGCTGTAGCCAGTTAATGACCAAGACAAAACCTGCTTTGCAAAATAAACCACTGAGCAATGCCATTACTATGGTAACTACTTACTAAATAGTTATGAGAAAAACGATTGCGAAATTCTGCTATTAAATAATGGTATTTTTATACTTTTTTAAAATGCTTAAGTAACACTGACAAATATGAATTTTGTTTTAATTTTTGTAAAAAAAAAAAAAAAGCCCTGACTTTGGAAAGGGACACATTTAAGTCTTGGTTCTAATTCATGTTGTAGTCCTATAATAAAGGGATCCAGCAAGCAGTCATCTTCACATAGGAGTGTTGCAGAAACTAACCTACCACATTCAAATAAGTACAGAATCATCAAAATTCCTCTGCTTTACCACAACTCTTTGTAATAGAATTGTTAAACCATAATAATTATTACTGAAAATGCAGTAAAAGTTAAGCTCGATTTCCATAAACTCAATAAACACATTGTAGAGGGCCTGTTAGCCTCTCTCCCCCAGTTATGATTTTTTTTTTTTGGTGTTGGGATCACTTATCTCTCTTTGTGCGTGTGTATATATGTGTGTGCCTGTGTGTGCATAAAATAAACCCTGATCTATTACTGGAACTGTAAACTGTTTAATGTCAAAGCAGAAAGTGCAGCATTGAAGCTGTTTGTATAGAAGGTGACACCAAACCCGTTCACCTCCATTCCACCACTGTCCTTCCCACAGCAGAGCAGTGAAGGTGGAAATCCCTGTAGCCCGCCGAGAAGTCGGCCAGCCATATGCCGCCGTACACCGTGTCATAGTCATGCATGGTGGGGGCGGGGGCCTCGTCGCATTCATTTACCTCCCGGTGACTTCTGATTATCTTTTCACAGATTTCTGGATGAGAGCATGGGGATTGCATTTCAAAACAGATCTGGAGCTGTGGTCCTGACCAAGGATGAGGTACCCTTATATGGAGATGGGTCCAACGGGAAAGGAGAGGAGCCTATATCAGCTGAACGGGGATAAAGTCAACATGAGCAACGGTGATGGAAAAGGTAATTTGGCATTATGCACGGTAATCAGTCTTGTCCCCCAGCCTTGGGAGTTGAGCTCGGCAGCTCATAAGGCTCAGATGGATGGGAGGTTGTATAAACTGGAAGTATAGGGAAGATTAAAGGTACATATGAATGCCAATAGTCTACAGACATATGTATCTCTCTCCGTACTCTACATCGGCCTTCTCCATCAGCTGGAGAATAACCACTTTATTTCATTTTGGCTACAGCCATTCCTCTCGTTTCACCTCAGCAGATATTCTGCACTGGATCACTTGATGAGAGGTGGGATCTGTTTCAAAGCAAACGTAATGTGTTCCATCCATTGTGAGCTGTGTGCATAGAACTCTTACCTGGACGCAGCTCTTAGTGTAATCGGCCGAGTGAGGTCGTCAGGGAGACGGACCCCTGCAGTTCCCCAGCTCTAGTCAGTCCCATCGGCTGGGATTCGCATGCATTGCACCCTCAGAAATGCTGGGGGGGGGGTTCTGAAATGAAGCCAAGGGAACAGGAGCATGTCCTCTCCATGTGGATGCCACAACCCAACAACCTCTGTCTTGAACCAAAAATGTACCTTGTTCATCGCTGTCCAGGTGATCACCTAAGTCATTAAATTCATTAATGTTAATAAAGGTACAGTAATAAAATAGTGGTGCTACTGTATGTAGATCTCCCTGTATATTGGACAAATAGAAGAACATCATTCTTTACTTTTGAAACCTAAAGAATAGCTAATTTTATATCAGATGATATAATATGCATTGATCTATTCGTTCTCTTAACCACTTATTCCTGGTGAGGGTTGCGGGGAAGCCTGGAGCCCATCCCAGAGCACATAGAGTGCAGGGCAGGGGACACCCAGAGTGGAGCGCCAACCCACCACAGGGTGGACACACACACACACACACACACACACACACACACACACACACACACACACTCACAACAGGCAATTTGGACACACCAATCAACCTAACCCACATGTCTTCAGACAGTGGGAGGAAACCAGAGCACACCCACCGAGCACAGGGAGAACATGCAAACTCCACGCACACGCGAGGCAACGGTGCTAACCAGCACGCCACTGCGAGGCCCTTGCATCGATCTAATACGTATATAATATACTAATACGTACTGGTTTCTCTGTTTAAAAATTCTCATTGATTAAAAGACATAGAAAATTATTTTTAAGTAATTGTGAGTACCATCTAAAATAACAAGGTATCCACACACCATTACTGTAATGTGATCACTTTGGGTTGTCAGTGCCCTGGAACTGCACAAGATGCATCAGAAGAAAGCTGTGCTGGTGAGGATCTCTGATGAGGCTCATAAATTTAGTTGTGCGTCTCATCCTACAGAAAGTAATGGGGTCACCATCCCAGGATGATTTAAATGACAAGTCTCTGCTCTGTGGTTTGAAGTGAAAATAAACCAGATTTATCATAAAAGACACTTGTACTTCCGTGACAAGTATTTATATGTGAAATGTAATGACATTAATTTTGGTTTAAAAATGTGTGGTATAGAAACTGTTTAAAATTAATTTTACAGTTTGTTCTATGACACAGTCCTTTGGATAAGATGAGAAAGATTAAATCAAATGCCTTTATTCCAGAGATAAAACTAATTTGGGCTCTTATGATGTAAACCTTCAAAACAAGTACTGCTTGTAGAGAAATGGATTCAGCTTCTATGTTTAATAATATAATTTATTTTAAAACATCACTCCCTATAAAACATAGAACTGGACTTGAAGTATTCAGAGCAAAGCAGCCAAGGTCCATCACTTTCCAGATGTGTCTGAAAATTATAAAATAAAAAGCCAGCCTTAGTATTTGATATACAGTCTGTGATGAGATTAAACACTGGTCTGATCTGTATAATCATCTTCTGACAGTGAAATGAAGAGTTTAAGTTCTGGGCAATTGTCACTGGAGATAAAGATCTTCTTCTTCGTTTTGTTTTTAATGTTTCTGTTTTGTATGTTTTCCTAGAAATAAAAAATTTGTTGGTCCCATATCTATCTGTTTGCATAGATGAAAGTGAATGGAATATTGAAATAGATGAAACCGAAGATTAAAGTTGCATCAATTCATGATGATGTCAGAAAATTCTGTCTGTGGTATATATCAATAAGGAAACTGTATACTCTTATGCAATGGTTCCAAATGCTGGTGCAATGAACCCCACACATATTGGATTTTATTTATAACTTTATATAACCTTGAGTGAGGTGCATAACAAATATACTGGGTATTGCTACCTGAGGGCTACAAAATCCCTTACAACAATAACAAATAGAAAGTTACAGGTGTGTTGACCAAGGACTACCCATGCATTTTTCCCATATTCAGTGCTCCATTTCTGAATTGTGAAATAAACAGAATGCTATTCTGCGTACGTTTCCTTCGAAAGCATTATGCAAATATAATCAAAGGAAGATAGTGGTAAATTGGAGTACCAGCCCCCAAAGTAATACATTTACCACCAATGTTTTTTGTTTTTTTAGTTGATATAGACTGTATCTTTATTCCTGTTAGCTGGATTCACAGATATTGTCAACCTTGTTTTAACATGCATGTGTAAGTGTCTTTGGACAAAAGTGTCTGCTATACGCTTAAATGTAAATGTAAGTCGAATATATACAATATCTTGAATTATATCAAAAGAAATCAAAAAATGGAGAAGAGAAAACATTGCTCTCAGGGAAATGCTAATTACAGCCCTGAACCAGCTGTACACACTTGTATTAAAGGCTGGGAAATACAGTGAAGAGCGAACACAATTTTTCCCATCTTTTGATACTATAAATGCATGCTTTGGCAATCTGATGTAAACTACCATACGTCTGGGAAGGCAGGTGGTCAAAGTGTTTCGGGTTGATCATTAAGTCTAGGTCACAGACCAACTTTGGCTGGAACATTTTAGCTGAAGATCATCATCGTGTCGTCATAAAAATGCAAACAAACTGTTTCCATCAACAAATAGTTTTTTAAATGTGACTCATCCACTACTCTACTTTGTCCAAGTGCTTAAACTTTCTAATGGAATTATGGAGTTAATGTGAAATGTACATGTTTCCATTCAGACTTTTAAGTGTGGAAAACTGAAAATTTGCAGGGTGGCACGGTGGTGTGGTGGTTAGCACTGTTGCCTTGTACTTCCAAGCCTGGGGCTTGATTCCCACCTTGGGTTTATGTGCATGGAGTTGGTGTGTTCTCTCTGTGCTTGGTGGGTTTTCTTCTGGGTTAGGTTGATTCGTATCTCCAAATTACCCATTGTGTGTGTGTTGGTGGGTGTGCACCCAATGCCCCATGGGCTCCAGGCTTCCTGTAACCCTTAACAGGATGAAGTGGTATGGAAAAATGAATGAAAGCATTAAATGTGTGCATACAGTAGCTACTGTTGACCTACACACAATACAATTTGGAGTTCTAAATGCACCTAACCCACATATCTTTGGACTGGGGAAGGCAACAGGAGAAACCCATACAAGCAAACTCCAGATGCTGAGAGCCAGAGTCAGCTGCATAACCTTAAAATTATGAGACAACAGTGCTGCCCACTGAACCACCATAAACATAAATGTCACATCATAGTTAATATCATACTTTGTAAATTATTTTGTTAAATATACAATGTATTCATATACATATACATATACCACATATATATATGTGTGTATAAATTCATGTAATTAATATTGTATATATATTATGTATCATATATGAACACCTCTACACGTATACATGAAACTTTAAATAAACAGATGAATTATGAACAGCAACCCAAAACACGCAGCCCATTGGGGCTTCCAGCTGAGCTGAGCTTTGTTTATCCCATGGGAGACGCACTTCACCCCTCGCCCGAGGCTGGACTGCGGTGGCCGTTTGCCTCCGTGCGCCTGTCCGTGGACGCTGCAGTTGCCTCACCTGACAGATGGGCCCCTCCAGAGCCTGTTTCCTGGAGGTGTAGGCCCCTGCACTGGGGCAAGGTTGCGAGGAGTCGTCACACGCACAGGTGTGGCCTGTTGCGTGCTGTGTGGACGGGCAGGAGATTGTGTTGCGGCGCTCTTCGCATTGTTACGCGGCACTCTTCTTTGTTGCGTCTGCGGGGCCATCCACAGCCCCCATGCCAGAGGACAGTACCCAGGCCTTCCATTCAGGACCAAGCTGCCTTTGTTTGTTTATCTGCTCTCACGCAAAACAAGCTTATTAAGATATTTAGATTAACTAGAAAGTGTTGTACTCTAAAGGGTGAGAGATAACACTGATTAAAAACAGGCGAGAACAAGCAGCAGGGACCTGCTCTCATCTCAGTGTGTATGTAGACTTCTGCAGCTGATGGTACTTTAGCTCTGGCTAACAAGGCAAACAAACAAACCCACGGCAGATGTATATCTGCTACTACGCCTGTCCAGCCTCACCCTTCCATCAGAGGACCCCTAGAACCCTAGGAAATTTATCCTTGGCACGACAGGTTGTGTGAGATACAGTAGATGAGTAGGCTAAAAATAAGGGGTCATGCCTCAGCCATATGATCTGAAATGTAAGCATTTTTATTTTTGAATATGGTCCTAGCAGGTTGTCTCAATGCTTGGATCGCTCCTTGGTTCTGGTTCTGGATCCACCTCAAGCTTGATCGGGACTTGTGTCAGGCTGGTTATATGCATGGCAGAAAGATCCGGACAGACGGAGGGCCCTGCTTAGTGTTTAGTGACAGCAGCCTGCTACAGGGAGACATTTAAGACGGCCGCGGGGGGGGGGGGGGGGGGGGCGGGGGCGGGGGCGGGCCGGGCGGGCGGGGCAGGGCGGCCGCGGCGGGCCCGCCGGG
>JABJVR010004417.1:0-14738 GCA_025773905.1 Chitala chitala
ATATATATATATATATATATATATATATATATATATTTTCCCCCTTCTCACCTCCTCATTGAGAGGGGCAGCCTAACCATATGATGATGTTTCCTGAGTTGGTGTTATGAGGAGTCTGTTCCTCGTGTTAGTCCTTCTCTTCTGTCCATGAGAGAGGAGGCACAACCTTTAAAGAACGCTGTCCCTTTTTAGTATGACAGGGATACCACTATATGACACGGAACAAAAGCAAAGCCGTACTTGATGCCATCTTGCGTGCTGTTGTCCGGGTGACCACGTTTATTTAGTTGTTCCCAAGACGTTTTACAAGGGCTGTGGCCGTGCACAGGGAGATGAAATAAAAGTCCTGAATTCTTTGTAACCTCCTGTGCTGTCTCCTGGGTTATAAAATTCTGCGGCGTATGTCAGAAGTTCCTCAGTTGCCAGTGGGGTTTTTTCTGTGAAATGAAGATTCATGAAGAGACTAATGAGGTCTCTTGTGCCACTGATATTATATTCCTCTGTCTAGAGGGTCGTGCACGTGCACACGTGCACGTATGTAGTTCTGTCCTTTCTAGCTTTTCTCCAACCAACACAGTTAGAGAGAACATCATTTAAACATGGAATCAAATATTTTGTTAATGTTGAGATATATTTTTCTAATTTCATTTTTAACTGAAATTAAATTGAATTAGTGCATTGTGAACTGCATCCTTAGCAGCCGTTTCCCGAAGACGCGACTGGCTACTTCAGTAGGTGTTGCTGATCTCTCACTTCTCATCAGAATGACAGTACTGTTAATTAGAAACACTACAGCTTCCACTTCCTTTTGTTAGTTCTGCATTCTTAAAATAATGTTAAACTTTTAACACCGTTAATACTGCTTTTGAGAAGAGCTGAACTTGGTGTTGAGGCTTGAGCTAATATGTTCTCTGACTCTTGCAACAAATGCAAAATAAGCCAAATATAGTATCTGTATTAGTAATTACTTTGAAAAATGCCAAAAGATTAACAAGATTATTATTTATTAAGATACATTTTTAGACCTCCTTTACCTTCTTAAAATATGGAGCTCCAGGGTTTTGTGTGTTTTTTTTTTTTTTTTTTTTTTTTTTTTTGTTTTTTTTATTTTAAATTTAAGTTATTTTTTTACTTTAATTTTTTTTTTTTTTTTATTTTTTAATTTACATTTTTTGTCCTCCTTTACCTTCTTAAAATATGTTGCTCACGGGTTTTGTGTTTTTTTTTTTTTTTTTTTTTTTTTTTTTCTTTTATTTATTGTACTTTTCATGTATTTGTTTCCTTACCTTTTTTAGTTTTATGACTTTTCTACTTTAACAATTCCATTATCTGATTTCTGCCTGCTGTTGTTCCCAGTTCAGTTGCTGTAAATTCACTTAAGTGTTCTTGTTAAATCTTTAAGCAGTTTAAGGACAGCATGTTAAGCAGAGCGCTGCGTAAAAATAAACCGACTTGAGCGGAGTGTCACAGTGACACAGCATGTCAGCGAACATGAAGACATTCTGCTCTTTATGGAAATGAAGCTGACTGAAGCTGCCTAGATACACAGCGTTTTCAGCAACGAGAACTGATTTGATAAGCTAAATAGAAATGTGAAACATTTTAATATTGCTTTGCTTTTTCTGCTAAGTCAAGCTTACACTTAGTGTTTTAGGAACAATAGCATGCATGAATACTTCAAAAGATGGAGCACTTGAAGATAAAATTTATCATCAGTAATTACCATTCATGAGTGGTGATGATCCCAGAAGAGTAATTGAAATAGTTCTCAGCTGTTTGATCTTTGGCACTATCTCTTTTTGTTCAGCTGTTCCCTCTTGCCTGTTTTCTAGTTCGGCTGAATAGCAGCGACCCGTTCCCACTCTTCCCAGCACCCTAGGTTATTGTTTGCCAACATTCACGATGTGCGGCTGTTTGTTAGTCCGTGACGTTGTTACACAACATCACTGTTACATCTTGAGCAAAACTGTAGCTGTGGGTTAGTGAGCACTGAGAGGAACACTACCAGAGGAAGGGTTACACATTTCGCTTTAATGTGTCTACCTGAAGGAGACTCTCAGCGTATGTTTTGACCTCCACCTCATCAGTACGAAGCCCCTTCCGCTTCCTATTCTCGCTCTCTCTCGTCTGTGTACCCGCCTCTGTCCTCCTCTGCTTACCCAGATGATATGAACTTGAAGGACATGCTGCCCTACCCAGCACTGGCAGTTTCTGCTCAGCTTGTCCATCTGAGGCCTCACACCTGTGCATTATTAACCTGGTTAGTGCTCAGGTCACTGAGTCTACTGTTGCTGTATTCCCTTCCTGAAGCAGCGGTACAAAACGTTACGATGCCATCTTTTTCTGTCCTAAACCAATCACTGCATTTATTCAGATGTAAATGGTGCAGTACACAATATAAAATGTGGCTAAACACATGATGGACTTTTGATTTTCAGTAGTAGTATAAAGTTGATGGTGAAAGTGACTCATGCATGGTCACTACATTCCTAAATAGTAAGTAACTATGGAATGGACCATCTAGTTTGGTCTGTAAGTGTTGCTAGGCAACCAGTTTTGTATTGACTTTTCCCCCTCCATTTCCATACTTAAACACGTTAACATATTTCCTGTTGATGCACTTAGTATTTCTGGACATTGTCCTTTAGAGACATTATTTTGAAATAATCCCGTTTAACCCTTTTCTTTCCAACCCATGATTTGAGGAGGCTCCTGAGCTCTTACAGAAATCCTGGCAGTTAAGACCAAAGAAGATTTATAGGTACAGTACTTATAAAAATAACTGCCATGACATCAATGCTGGTGTGCTGACAGAGTGTTATATGATGACTGTGGCAGTGTTGCATTGAGTTAAGTACCCAGCTAGGCATCTGATGGCTGGGTTTATGAGCAAAGGAGGAGGGGTTGCCAGAGGACCATTTGTGACTGTGGACTCCAAGGGCAGCTGTGGCCAGCGGCATTTCATCTTGGGCACAGGCAGAGATGCTTTGTTTCTGCCTCCTGTGTTGGCTGAGCTGTTTTTTTTCCTTCCCTGCGATGAGGGGCTCCTTTCTCGAAAGTCCAGATGACCCACCTCACCTCACCTTACTTTCTTTTTTTTTTTTTTTTTTTTTTTGCTTTGTGGCCCTGGGCTTCGTGCATAAGAACATTCCAGACCACTGCCCCCGCAGGATCGCTTCAGTGTGCCCGCTTGACTAGGCTTGCCTAATGATGTCGAGGGCTATTTCTCAATTATTGTTTGTCAGCACAAAGGCGATGTCCAGACTCAACTGAAAAGGGTGTTATTTTTCACTGACTCCAACCTTATGTTTGGCTGCAAATGGTAACCCAGCACAATGTGATGATAAACTAAATCGTGTGTGTGTTCACATGTGTGCTGCATATAGGTCTACATATATAATATAATTTTATTTATTTAGTTATTTTATCTTGCAGCACCACAGGAACTGAGTAGTTGAGTAAAATGTAGTTTAAACTGAAAGGTCTTGAATTTGTTATTAGCATTAAAACAATGAAGAAAATAGCGTCCCTCTTTAAGGAACACCAGGCAGTGCCACAGTTTTCGGGAATAACATTTGCACTTCGCAAGTTTAACTGGCAGAAAGTTACCAGTTGTGTTTCACCAATGAAACATAATCCCCTGACAGAGAGAGATGGCCCTGTTGAAGTTATTTTTTTCAGCTAACAGTTAGCTGTGTTTTGAGACTGAGATATAACCTACCTGTGGAATGGAAGGAGGCAGAGCGTTCACAGGGCTCGGATCTGTTGGGCTCGGATTGGTAATTACCCTTCTCTCGTTAAAAGCTCATGTTGATGTGCACATTCAGAATTCTCTTACGTTTATTACTTCTTGATGCGAGGCAGGCAGCATGCTATTTGATGTGCGGAATGTTCCGGTGCAGTAATTCTGCTGAACATCAGCGGGAGAAATGCAGGCATGCTCTTTCAGCTGATGTGTGAGGTCTTGCAGAATAGATGAAGTGCCTTTTAAGATGCTCTCCCTTTGAGGTTACAGTGGAATCTTCCCTCGCTTATAGTTTTCTGGTATTAATAAGATGGGGAGAGTGGGGTGTACTCATCAGAACATTAATTAATAACCATTTTCTGTCTTAAATTGATGTTTTCAAACAAACGCGTTGGATTTGCATGTGTTATGTGGCTAGGCTTGCAGCAGGAGAGCTTTACAGCAGTGCCCATGGAGACATTTCCAGGAATAACTTTGAAGTTTAATTAGCAACAGCATCTAAGTTAAAGTGATTCCAGAAGGGTCATCATGTGGATTCAAAAGGAAGGCACAATTAGGATGAGCTACAGGTGATGCAAAAAGAGCTTGTCTCTGAGCATTTGTATTAGCATAGCGCTAAAATATGTTGGCTCTGTTAATATGAGGACAATTAGACTGTGTTTATCCTTCATTTTCTCATATAAAATGGGTCCATTTTTATATGCAGTTGACAATAGGCATAGTCACTGAGCATACGGATTCTCCACTGGCAAAGGTGAATATTAAAACCCTCTTTGTTTGCCATTTAGAGGCAGTGCCCTAAAGTAAGTACCAATTGTTTTAGCCTTCATTGCATTTTCACTGCTTCTTGCCTGCCTTGTAAAGTATTTGATTACTTACAATGTATGCAAATGACTAGCTGATTGCTGTGTTTCAAATGTGGATTTTCTTTCATTGTTTGGGCATACGTTGTTTTGCTGCCGTGAAGTTATCGTTATAGATACTACTGGATTGGGTTATGTAAGGTAGCAAATGCTGTTATCTTATTATAGTTCATTTTTAATGAATGCGCTTGAGCAGTTACATGACTCAGTCACGGTCCCAGATGGTGCCATATTCAGAGGTTTTTTCCTCACTTTTTTTTTTTTTTAACAGTACCCTTTTTTGAACTCCCCACCCCTGAAGTTTTTCTTTCCGTAAACTAGTACCTTTTCAGAGAGTGGACAAGTGATAAACATAGTTGGCTCATTTAATTCTTATTGACGTGTTAATATCCTCCAAAAGCCTCCCGACATTTTTCCTCGTTTGTAGATATAAATCAGCAAGACCATTGAGCGTTAAATCGCTTTAAGATCAAGGCAAATTGTTGTAAAATATGAAGCAACGCACAGAAAACTGGCGAAGTCATTTCACAATAAACCCTTAACTGTGAACTGCTGTGAAAAGCATTCTTTAAACAAATTAAGTGGCTACTTTGTTAATAAACATCCACAATCAATGTGGTTTACGTGTTAACAAAAAGCCCTGACAAAAGTTTAAAAAATTACAGCTGTTTGTGGACATAAAGTGGGTGTAAACTGTGGAAGGCCACTCTTCCACTTGTGGACTGTTGGTAATGGTGTTGAAAATGCTTAAACGATGCCCCATTTCATTTACCGCAAATGGCTTCGGGTTTAATTTACACCGACAGCCTGGGAACATTAGGAGGTGCCGTTAGTCTCGCGCTCTCCGCTTAATTAGGCGCGCGCTCGCTGTTGAAATGCACGTGGGACTCTCCTGCCATGCTCGCTTCCCGCTGCACGTGTGTCGTGGGTAGCTGGGGGGGGGGCAGATCCTTTCTACCATTCGTGGTGCGAAAGGCTTCGTGTGACTCGCTGAGAAGCGCTGTCACTACTTCAGAGGAGCGCAGAAGCTTAGCTCCTTTGTTTACACGCTGCGACGGTGTTTGCAAGACGCTAATGCGCCGTGTGCGTCATCTTGCCAAGGCGCGCTCCTTCTTGAGTGGTCTGGCCTGGGTGGCCTGCCAAGCAAGTGATGGGAATTAGCTACAAATTATTCTCATCGTTTGTACATCCAATTAAGCCCCGCCAATTGTTAAATTTATGACGATACAAATATGAGATACGGCGACGCATGTTTTATAGTGGTTAATTTGTGAAAAGATAATGTAAGAGGGCCGCTACATAACAATTGCGCGCGCGCGCACATAATTCCTCGATTTTTATCTGGAAAACTAAACATTGGATTAAAAAAGTTTGCTAATTTCTGTTTGAATGCGTTGTATATCGCACTGAAATTATAGGTCGAATTTTACTTTTTAAAATAAAAAAAATATTTTAGTTTTCAGGCAGAATAGGAACTTTCTCAATTTTAAAACATTGGATATAGTTATTGAACTCCATTTTAAAGTTACAAGTAGTTTTCGGGAACTATTTAATGTAAAATGTTGGGCGGGGATGGGGGTGCTGTAGTAATATTTTCGTATATAATGTACCCCTCTGACCTTTCCACGTTCTTTTGTCCGTGCTTCAGATTTAAAATTTTTACGGAAAATTTTTCTGTTTGAATACTAAAATGTTGATAAGAACAACAATAACCATTATAGCAAGAATTCTGATAAAGTATATTTCAGTATTTATAATTTGTCTATTTTCAGTTTTATGGCCGTTTCACCTATATTCAGAACATTAGGATACATGCAGCTTGGGGGGGTCTGCTTCAGGGTTTTCCAGGGAAAAGTCAGTTGCTTATACAGTACTTGCAAATATCCTAAAGTGACATTTGACTTCCAGGTTTTTGTTGCTAATATAACAAGGGCTTAAGCAAGCTGAAAATTGTATTTATCATTCCTGGGTGCCTTCTGTCAACTTGTTTGTTCAGTCGTTTAAATCATTAATTTGTATGTAGATATAATAATGTAGAAAATGGTTTTTGGGTTTATAATCCTGTTTCTCGCACAATCTCCTTAAATGCTAAATGCATCTGACTGCATGCGTTTCAAGTAGAGGGTCTAAAAATAAGTACGTGACTGGGTGATTCACGTTCCACGTACGTCCTGCATTGTTATTGTCAGGCAGACAACAATCTGGAGCAATGAGTTTGTAGATACTGGGATACACGCTTGATTTGTTTGTGCTGTTCTGTGCTTCAGCAGCATAACTCTCAGATGAATGAAATGAACATTTGCCTTGTACACAAACATTAAAGGAAATGGAGTGAAACTTGGCAGTGAATGTAACTGATGTCCTTACCCATCCATTGTTTCTTTGGTACTTGTTGTGCCAGCAGTCCGTTTTGGGTTGATTGGACCAGTAGTTTGAATTCGTGATGAGTGTGACAACAGGAGTTTACGCAATCTTGGTGTTTGAGGAATTGCCTTTTCTTTGGAAACTGAAGTGTTCATACAATAGGATTATTTTTCAGATTTTGTTGGGTTTTATCATAACCATGATTACAGACACATTTTATCTTTCTTTGCAAACGTTTTATTACCCATAGGAGGTTTTGGAGGAAAGTAAGAGTTATGAATGAAGAAAACAACTGCTTTTGTGGCAAGAAGTTGGGATATAAACTCTAGCTTGCTGCCCCTGTTAGGGAGGAGATGATCAGAAAGAACATGCATCAATGTTGCCTCTGCTGGGTCTTTTTATTGAACCTTAATCTATTTAATAGTCCCATAGAGGAAATTAAATCCTCTTTCCCTTTGCATAAAAAAGGACCCTGCAAAGCAATGAAATGCGCCTTCATCGACTAACAGCAGGTAGTTTAGTCCGATTTATTGGGTGCCTTTCTCTGAGACTTTGGGTGTGCACAGCATGAGGGTTTTGGAGGGTTTTGTGCAGTAGTGATTTGGCTGAGGTGTGAGCGGGACTCGCAGCGCAGAATAGGAAGCGAGTAAAACGCCACGTTCTGCACACACGCAGCCCTTTATGTGGAGCCGTCAGTAGACTCACAGCATCGTGTCACTTTCTCTCCTCACCCGAGGCCTGCCTGTAATGCGCCCCCCACCACCCCCCCACGGCGCTGCCATCGGACTCACTGCTCACTCAGAAGCCTGCCTGGCAGGATCATTACAGAAGCTGCTGGAAGACAGCAGCGCGCGGCCCCCTGCCCGCTGTCGGTAGGGAGAGTCACGCTCTGCCACAATCGGGGACAACAGCTCGACTCGGCTGTGTGTTTACCTGCTCCTCCGACTGCGCCCTGTTCGCTTTTCCCAAAATAGAAACAAGAGCAGGTTGGTAGGCTACCTCTCCGAAAGGAGGATGCGACTGCATCAGGTTTATTGTCGCACTTTTTATCTTCATCAGAATTCAACGGGTTTAGCAAATAACTAGGGAGAACATAAACAAAAAAAAAAACACCATAAAGTGTTTTTCTTTTCCCTCCTTTCAACCTGTTTTTTTAAGATAGTGTTCATTCTGTCAAAAACACCGTTTGAATATTTCGTAAATCTATGTGTGTATGAAAATAGCATTATCAATTTAGAGCCTGCAAGAACACACATAATACAGTTAAGTATGGAAGGTAATAATACAAAGGGTCGTGGTTTTAATATTGACACTTTTCACCTTTTGTAGTGACCTTCAGAACTGAGCGGATTGTAAACTGGTTTGATGACAACCTGAGTGGTAGGAGAACCCCCCTGTACACAGATTGACGGTGGTTAGTTACACTACCTGCACTGCCTGATGTAGGGGTTTGTGTTGAGAGGTGCTGTTTGTATGGAGATCAGATGTTTTTCAAGTGCGCAGGCTAGACTAAGTGTATGGTTGTTTGTATTTGCTGACACCTGTTCAATTGAAACATTCCTCAACAGGATTTTCATTGTTAACAGAACCTTGGTACTCCCATACCTGAAATATGGACACAAGTCGTAAAAATGCATTTTAATGCACGTTTATTTGATAAATCTCATGGAAAATCCCCCGCATTGTGTAACCATTCTGTCTTGGCATTGACGCGTGTCAGCTAGTGTGAAATGGCTGCTTGAATCGCGGATCCAGTGCTCTGCAATGCTGGCAGAGGAGAGAGTGGGCTTCTCTCCTCTCAGATCACACACACTGTTCCTGAGTACCAGAATTCATGACTGGGGACAACAGCAGTGCACACTGGCTGGGCATTTGGCTGTCCGCACAGCGGGTAACGAAGTCGTGACGCCAGTGTGTCAGATGCAGAGCCCGGGTCTGAGAGAGCGCCTTGTTCTAATAGCATCGCTACGCTGCAATATTGTGACAGTATTCTACAGCCTGAGCGGTGCCACAACAAGCCTGTCCATTGTTTGTGTGTTTTTTTTTTTTTAAGCACGTACACACAACATGTCTGGGTGTGTTTTCCAAGCATCAGCCCAGTGATCATGCACACACCAGTTTACCAGTTGACAGCTTTCAAGTCGGCATTATTCAGGCGTGCAACATGTAAAAAAAACTTCTGTTCTACACTCCCATTTTCATGTACTTGAGTGCTGTTCATAGAATTTAGTATTTTTTTTTTTTTTTAAGGTCCTTTTCAGTGTTTCTGAGCTGTTGAATTATGGTGGATCCCACACTGGCTGGATATAAGCTGTCATTGGTTATGCACATCAGAATTTATTAACTCCAGCTTTTAAGCAAGCGGAGAGATGTATCTGAAAGGTTCTCACCTCTTATTTATACTTCACTACATGAGCCGGTCTGTCTGCTCTCTCCTCAGCGTAGTTAAGATGTGATCCCTCTTGCAAACGTGGGCAGGTGGCTTCCTTGCCAGAGTTCCACGCAACTTCGGGGCATCTTCTCAAATGTGTTCTCCACATGCTTTCACTGGAAAGGAGGAGCTGTGATGCTCAGAGTGAGAAGCTGCGCTGCGTGTGTGTGTGTGTGTGTGTGTGTGTGTGTGTGTGTGTGTGTGTGTGTGTGTGTGTGTGCGTATGCGGATGTTGCATGCCCCATGTGCCTTGCAGGCAATTCCTCATCAAGCGATAACAGACAGAGCGGAGACGTGTCCCGGGCCTGCAAGCCAGCGTGCTCCCTCTGTCTCTCCCCGGGATAAGCAGCCGGGCTGCCTTTGATATCTCTGGGGAATGTGCTTGTGTTTCCACCTCCATTATCCTTCAGCTCAGTTTGCCCCTTGTACTTGGTGAACCTCAATGTTCTCCCAAAGCATAGAAGACCACCACATTCCGAGTGTAATGATGTTTATCAGTAAATGCAACGAATTAAAGTGTAAGAAAGAATAGCACAGCGGTATACGGTGAGATATAGATTCAAGCAGACAAGGGAATAAAAATGTGCCCGTGAGGGTTGGGCAGCCAGTCGACTTCAGATGTCCAGAGGTTTTTTTTTTCTTATTCACAGTGTAGACTTTTTGGTTCCTGTCCTCTTTTGTCATCTGGCTTTAACTTTATTTAATTGCTACCTATACTATGCATTGATTGTTTTGTATTCAAATTCCTGTTGAGTCCCTTGGGGCAACTCTTTTGAAAAAGATGCTGTATAAAAATAAATGGAATAATTAATTTCTGTGGATGGCATATCTACACTACCATTCTGTGAATGGTTTCAGTAGGTCGTGTATGCAGTGTAAGTACATAAATCAGTTTACTGTATAAAAACTCCATCCCTTTGGTTAATGACAACAACTAATTGAAGAACTCATTGTGACATTAGTCAACTAGCCACGATCGAGTGTGGCTCGACTAGCTAGTTGCAAGTGTCTGCAGCCCTTGCGGCGGTTCGTCAACATTGTTAGCTACCCACCAATCATGATGATTTATGACTTTGTCACCCATCGTTCGTAGCCCACCCCTGTGATTCGGCTCTTGTCGTGTCTCTCAGTAGTGAGCCGTCACAGTGAAAAACTTGTTTCTCAGTATGTTTAGCTCAATAAAATGTCTAGGCTAAATGTTGTAATGCTATCGATTTCTCAGTGTGTTGAGTTTTTAAGCAAACAAAATGAAACTCTGACATAATGAAAAATTATGGTGCTGGCAGGCAGTAATTTCTTGGATTTAAAAAGGTAAAAAAAAAAAAAAAAAGCCATTTTAAATGATTTGCAGAAGAATACAAGTGCAGACATAAAACAAAAGAGACCTGGCCTTGCCTGAGATGTGCAGGAGCTTCTATTCAGGTGGTCCAGTCAAGCACTCAGCAAACTGATGCCTGTCAGCAGGTAAAAACACAGTATGGTTATGAGAATCGGATACACTGTCGGATACTTCCCATGTGGTTCAAGGTTCTCCGCTAAGGGGAAGCCTTTGTATTCAAATTAAACAAAATGCCTGCCTGCAGCCCTGCCATAGTTAATGTTTTGCATTTTTTTTTTTTGATGTGTTTTTGAGCTGATGTGATGCCCCTTGAAGTGAAGGCAACAGGAAACACTTACACCTGGATGACGCGCAGTGTTTCCATACCTGACTGTCTGTTTGTTGGCCCTCCATATTCCCTGTTTTTTTTTTTTTTTTAATCAGTCGCTGCCTTGTTTGTGTGTCGGGCTGGAAGCAGGTGTTAACCCTGCCTCATTAGGCTCTCAAGCTGAGCGGCTCTGCTCCGGGAGCAATTATACAAACCTCGGTGGAAGGGCTCAGTGAGAGCACGGCATGGAGGCGCGCGGGATGGAGACGAGGACGCGTGCAGAATCCTGCCGAGGATCTCTGTGTGCTCTCAGCAGCTGCTGCTGCGGGCTGGTGTCTAGGATCTGCCAGGGGGACGAAATAAATGACCTCTGTTTATAAGGTTTCTGGTTGGGCTGGGGCGTGCTGAGCTGTGGCGTCCATGTTTTCGGCAGCCTCAGTAATCATGCCCTGCTGCTGCAGGTACGACTACAAGGAGATGCTCCACAACTCCACCTTCTGCCTGGTCCCACGAGGGCGTCGCCTCGGCTCCTTCCGCTTCCTGGAGGCTTTGCAGGTGAGCGCGCGCACACACACTCACACACTGACTCGGGCAACACAACCATTTCACAGATCCATAGGTTACTAGGTCGAGTCCCTGTTGTGTTCCTTATTCTTGCATTATTGAACACTCAACCTACACTGCTTCAGTAAATATATAAAAATACATTAAGCCGTATAAATCAGGACAAAGGTGAGACCTGGAAAATGCATACATTCAACGCCTTGTGAAATTCCTCCTGATGGCATGGCTGTATTGTGATTTGTCTACTAGCTGAATTCAGAACTGTAATATGATGTTTCTGTGTGTCTGCCACATGTTTTCATTTATTCAGCAGTATTATTCGCTGTCCTTGTCTTGTGTTTGCCCCTGTTTGTGTGTGAGTATGTTAGTTTTGCTAGCTTTGCAGACTTTTTGTGTTTTTAGTTGTCTCGCCAAAAATGACCAACACTGAAAAAATTACATTAAAAGGGTATCGGTACAGAACACACATTTTTCCGTAATTATTATTTGCATTTTTATACCATGCCTGCACAATGTTAGAGTAAAACTGAAGTCAGAAGACATAACAAAAGTGTGAATTCCAAGGGGTGTGTGTGTGCGTGTGTGCCTGTGTGCGCGTGTGTGTAAGCCCAGTGACTTCGTTACCCCTGTAACCTCCCTCTAACTGTCGACAGGCCGCCTGTATCCCCGTGATGCTGAGTAACGGCTGGGAGCTTCCATTCTCTGAAGTCATCAACTGGAGAAATGTGGCTATAATTGGGGACGAACGGCTGCTGCTGCAGGTGTGAGCCACGCCCCCCTGTCCACACTCACTAAAGACTGTGTGCATCTTTCAACACATTCGAGGTGTATTTAGGTCTGTTTCTCTGATGTAAAATTTAACCTTCAGCATGCTATGCTCATCATAAACTCCTGCTACCAAATAAAAAGGGTAATGCTTTACACCAGCGCTTTTACATTTAAATTTGTCCTTTTACATATTGTCTTCACATAGTTTTAAAATGTGTCCTAGAATTGAACTTCATATTGTGAAATTAATATCACGGCTCTTATTCCTATTGGCTAGACTGCAGGCTGTTTATCCCAAAGTGTATTGCTGTTGATATCAATGGCTAAAGGCTGTTGGTATTTGTTTTACTGTGGGGTAATGCTAGCTAGTGAACACTATGCCTTTTCAAATGCTGCTAACTAGTAGAAAAGCTCTTGTTTTTACTTGTACTTGTGTTGTCTGTCTGAATCATCCCCCGTGTGCACGCACATATGTTTGTGTTTAGTGAATTTAGTGTCGCATCCAGGATTTAAGGGCAGTTTGCCGTCACTTAAGTTGAAAAATACTACATTCTCAAAAAACAAGGAGAAATACCCAAGTACAGGAATCCTCTTGTTTTCTATATTAATTGCAAAATAAAATGTATTAAAAACAAAGTCTATTAGTTCAAATAAGCAAGAATGTCTGAAAACTCAAACCAGTTTTCCTTAAAATCACCCAAGCACTGTAAATGCTTATCGTTTCATGATTTTAACATGGTACATAATACTTGTTAGCACAAATGAGCTAACTAAACTTTTAACGAGGCAATTTATATATTTTTCTGTTCAGTGTCTAGCTAAGCTACACACTGAACAGAAATTCTTATTCATAAAACTTATTCATAAAATGTAAAACGAATGCAGATGTAAAGGGGACGACTCAGTCCGGATTTTAAATTGCGACCTCACAGTCTGTGCAGTTACCAGACAAGACGACTGGCCCGCTGAGGTAAACACGTGGGGGATTAATCGCACCCTCCTCCTGGCTACCGGGGGATTTCTTCCATAGCAGTTCTCACACTCCAATATATGGACAGCAGTCTAGGATTGTTGCTTTAAAGAACAGTTAGTTGCATTGCTTGCATGTTTTTTTTTTTTTTTTTTCACAGATACGTTTTGGACAGATTTTGTTATAATGAATTTCTGTTTCAGATACCAGAAATTGAGTATCAAATGCCAAGAACTGTTAGAGCAAAAATAGTATTAAAAAATTCAGGCACAGATGGTGGCTTGTATATATTTTTCTTTTTTGGTGGAAAAACCTCATATTGAGGAATTCGGTCGTAAATCAAAAATAAGGTATCAAAACTTAAAACGCTATAGAGAAGAAACGCTAATCAAAAATATGTAAATGAAGGGATCCCATGATAAATTTGAGATGGGTGGGGGGGGTGTTTGAGTTATTTGGTCATATGCTTTCCTGGTGTGCCCAGAGTAATATATTTGATAATTAAATACCACACACTGCTTCTCCACTCATTCATTAATATGTATTTTTGATGTGCACATGCAGGTAACGTAATTCACAGCCACACGTCTTTAACCCACAGTACCAGAGCAACGCTAGCACACAATATAATGCCATTCATTTAGCAGCTGTAGTATCTCTTTGATAGAATCTAACATTTTTACATCCTTCTTTCTCCCTTTCTATTTGCTATCTGCCATGGAATCAATAGATTTATACCGCTAACTGAGTAGTACCTCTCCTCGTGTATGTGTGTGTGTGTGTGTGTGTGTGTGTGTGTGTTTTCTTGTTGATGGAAATATAAAGGGTGGAACAATGAGCTCCCTGTGCAGTCACGAGTGAGCTTTTGTTAACCTCAACACACGTTTGTGTGTCCTTTCACATTAAGATTCACACACACGCTTAAAGCGCATTTGAAAATTCTTCACAGCAGATGAGCCTAGACCTTCACCACCTTTTGCTCTGGTTTTGATTGTGTATGTCGCCCCACCCCTTTCATTTATTTTCTTTTTTGTTCGCCAAGATAATTGTCTGGCTCGGAGACTCGTGGCTGGCAGAGTTTGTACACTCAGACATGGTCTGTCCTTCCAGATCCCCTCTATTGTGCGTTCCATTCGTCAGGACACAATCCTTGCTCTCAGGCAGCAGACACAGTTCCTGTGGGAGTCTTATTTTTCTTCTGTGGAGAAGATTGTCCTGACGACCCTGGAGGTGAGGTCTCCCTTTACAAAACAGTGACCAACTAACATGATGTCTTTCAATTTTTTTCCCTTTCACTGATGTGTATATTTGGGGTCCACATCGGTTCGATATTTATCGACTATATCGATGCTTCCTAGCCGATACGGGAATCGGTACAAATCTTGTG
>JABJVR010004418.1:0-14738 GCA_025773905.1 Chitala chitala
GGGGGGGGGGGGGGGGGGTGTGGGTTTTTATGTGGTTAGTGGAGTTTTTGTGTTGTTTAGAGTTTTGTTGTTTTGTTGGTGTTGTGTTGGTTGGGTGTGGGGTGTGGTTGTTTGTTTTTTGGTTTTGTTGTTGATTATGAAAAAAATAATTTGAAACACTCAATGCTTTACCAGCAAAATAAAACAACTAACAACAAAACTTTAACCACCATAATGAATAAATTTGCAGGTGTTAAACACTCTCACTGGATGCTGTGTGAACAGAGAAAGTTCTTTTCAGTTATCTTACTTTGAGCTCAGTGTCTAACTACACTTTAACTGTATAATGGCACAATTGGTTTAATGTTTGCATCTGACTGACTGCTTGAACTGGATTTTCACTGTGAATACCATATTCACTTCAAACATCTATACATTAGTTTAACAATGTGTAGAAATAAACAAAACCAAGATACTGTCAAAGTTTTAAATTAAATGTCTTACCAAGCACATCAGAATACGTTGCTCCCAGTTTAATGCCATTAAAACAAACATTCTTGCAAAGGTGTAGACGTTTGTGGTTGTCCAGAACTTTTAAAGGTATACACCACCTTTCAGATATAATGAAATGTCTCAGTTGACAACAAACTACAATCTACAAAATCACTTCGAAATAAATCAACAAAAGCTGGATATTTATGGCGGGATATTGCTGCACCAGACAGAGATAAAATATGATCAGTTTCTCGTTTTCATCTTGTTTTGCGTTTTTATATTATTCTTTTGTGTTATATCGAGCAACGTTTACGTTTTCACGTAACATTTTTTGTGTTTTAACAAGATAACCTAAGTTTTGCTTTTTAACACAGAAGAGGCACTTTATTTTATAACGTAAAACTTTAAGGTTTTTTTTTTCACCAACGTCCGTTTCCTGTTATTACAGAAAGTCGAAACTGTGTAAACTGTGTAAAAACGCAAAACGTCTTGCGTTTTAAAACAAAAGCAGCACTTTGTGTTATAACGTAAATCTTTCACGTTATTTCACAAAACCAGCTCCAGTTTTGTGTTGAATGAAATAAGCGAGCATTAATATAGAAGTGCTACAGGACTATGTGTTCAGTTCCATGAAATAAATGCACGCCCACGTGGCATCTCTGCATCAATAACAATCTGGTATTTGCCAATGACATGGTATAAACAAACACGTTTTAACTAAAAAATACATTTTGCCGAGGTTTCATAGTAAATACATAAATAAATAAATGATTCACAATTTTAGAACAAAAAAGACATTTAAAAAATTTTAATTCTGTTTTTTTTTTTTTTTTTAAACTTCATTTAAATTTACTGTCAACCCACCTACAGAATTAGTATGGTATACCTACACGTTGACTGAGCATTGAGAATTACAGAGGTTTTCCCTATTATGGAGACAATAAAGCACACTCCAACATGTGCATTTTTTGTTGGCCAACACCATGCTTCAGAAGGTTTACGGAACCGTGCCATTGGCACGTCTGCCGCAGCGATGTCCATTAGAGCTGGTGCCAGAGTAATGAATGTCCATTTCTCCACCATAAGCTGACTCTAATGCTCTTTTATAGCTTTTGGCAATACATCCAGCCAGGCTTACAATCTCAGACCATGTGTTAGCATGCAAACCCAAGTCTGACATATCAGGCTACTTCACCTGTGGGACCGTCAGAGTTCTGCCACAAAAACTGCTGATGAAATGGCTGGTTTGCACGGTCAAAGGATTTCTGCACAAACATGCTTGACACACTTATGCTGGTGTTGAACATAATGCAGTTTAGTGTGGTAACCAACATGAGTGGCCATCTATGCTCCAACCTCTGACGTTTTGTGGTGCAGCAAAGAACTGATTTAGTGACAAATTCCAATGTCTATACAAGCTAAATGACAGGTGTGAGTCAGTGTTGTGTGAGTCAGTGTTTTGCCAGTGTCAGTGATGCTGTAAATGATGCTGCCTATAGTGGTGGTGGGGTTTTGTTACATGCAGGCATATCTTATGGACAACAAACCCAAGTTCATTTTATCAGACACAATTTTAGTCCACAGAGGTAGCGAGATGAGATTCTGATGCCCATTCATTCCCTGCTATCTCCTCACTATTCAGCACAACATTGCACAGCCCATTAACACACTTCCTGACAGCTCATGGCCTGATATGTCATCCACTGAGCATCTTTGGGATGATCTGGATAAGTGCACATGACCGTGTATTTTACCTTTCACTGATTTTGGACAATTTTACACAGCTGTAGCTGAAGATTTGGGCAATATTACATAAGCTAAAATTTACAACCTGATCAACTCTGTATGGTCACACTAGATATTACACGCCCACCTTATTTTACTGGGTATGTGTGACCAAGAGTGTGGAACGGCTCAGTGTCAGCTGTCTGATTTATTATCCTGAAGAAATAAATAATCAAACTTGGCAAATTTTGGGACACTGAAAATTAACATGATGCTTAAAATAATCAGCTGGCTCTAGACTTACAGGTATGTTACTAGGGAAATATTCACAAGCTTTAAAATGGGAATGCTTGAAATCAACTGAGAGTTCAAGTGGACAGGTGTTAAAGTAATTTAACTGAACTAGTAAAACACATTTTAAGTAGAGTCATATATAAATCTATACTACATTTTGATAGTACTTGCTTTTTAAACAACAGTGAATATCATATTCTTAGAAGTCATAGGTGATGCAATAATGACTTAGCTTCCATTACTCTGGTTATAAGAAAAATGCCACAGATGTTCTAAAGAAAGCATATACTATAAAGCTGAAGCATGAAAAGATATACTGAAGACCTAGGTTTACAATTTCTCATATAGTTTTTCTCAGTCACTTGCATACTATACCTGGGCTTATTAACTAAACGTGCCAAACCATGATGCCATCTATCATAAGAGAGACCCATTTCACAAAGCTATTAACACCATTGCCCTGTTTTCACACGATTGACATTTGTTGAACTTTTTGTGAAAAACTCTACATAAAACTCCTGTCGTGTATCACTGACTGCACCATGTGCTCATTTAGAAAGCACTGGCATTCAGTACGATTAACTCAAGTCATCAGAGCTTGAGCCCAATTAACACACAATTCCCCAGGTGGAAACGCTTAGAGTCAAAATTGTTTGCACACCAATCAGGAACATCAGCATAGATAGAAAAAAGAGCCGTGCCTCAATTCACTTATTTGGAAACAAACGAACCACAAAGGGCAGAGACAAGTACAATGGCAAGTACAATGGCAATGAAACAAACAATGTCCGATGAGATTCTTTTTTAGACAATTATAGTTGCCATGTCCTTTTCCGTTGGATGTCAATGAGAGAACCTGAGAAAGAAGTGCATCTGAATCTGCTTCACACTGATTTCTAATGTCTGGCCTTTAGAAAGCAAAATAGGTAGGTAATAATGCTGTCTACTGTACCTTTTGCTGTTGCTTTTGTTTGACTTGCATGTACTGTAACTGTTTCCAACCTGGCTACAACTAAGCACTTCCCACAAGTAAAACATAAGTATGAGACAGTATTTTAAGTTGCATTGTGATGCTGGGATGCCAGTAATCCAAGAATGGCTGACTGACGGAGTGAAAAATTGTAGGTTTTATCTTCCTCAAAAATACACAGATGCAAATAAAAATCTCACTGAGCACTATCACCTAATGCTTTTAGTTGATTTTTCAATTTTTTTGAGAAAGATATAAGTGATGTAAATTTTTGCTCAAGCAGACAAACACTAGCCCAAGCTGAAACAGCTTTCGTGACGTCACCGGAAAGGACCCATAAATGATAGGGGACTTGAAACTTACAATTTTAATTGTCAAAAATTTAAAAGATGCAGTAAGTTAAATGACTGTCAAAAGTTATACTGCTATTTACAATGACCTATTAATTTTTAACACCTCTACTACATTTATGTTTGATTTCTTTGACAGCAAAACAGGATCCTGAGATCAGTTCTATCATCAAAATGAACAATCTACTCAGTTTGGTCACCTGTTTAAATCCATTTTCTCTGTTCTACTCTCACACAATCTGATTTTCTCTCCCATTTCTATAACCAAATTTCCAAAACTGTCCCAAACCATCAGGGTGACATCAGAAATTTTATTAACATATTGTAAAAACTTTATGTAAATTCTAACTTTGATTATTATAACTAATTCTTCACAGTTAATAGTTTAATTTCTATGTCTCACCGATGTTCCCCACAGTTCAAAACCCAAAGGTTCCTGTCATATCATTGGGTAAAAATTCTCCTTTTGGTGAATGTAGATTTAATTTGAGTATCATGCTAAAACAGCTTCATTCCCTTTTAGGTGTCATAAAAATTTCTTTGGTCCATAAACATGCTAATAGCAACTAAAAATGCTTTGAAGGCACAAATATCTCAAGCTCAAAAGGAAAATAATGCATTTTTACAATGTAGCCCAAGACAGCTTGGCCCCTGAGAATAAATGGAATCAGGCCCATTCACCATGCTGTGGCTTTATCTGGCCTTCCCAGAGAGCCTCCTGCCCCCATACTAATCAGGCCCAATATTTAAGTAATACAAATTCAACCTTCATATGTGATGTCTGAAGACAAAGTTTGGTTTCCATATAAAATTACATGGATTTAAGTGGAGTTTGGTGTTGATGGAAATTAGACATTTGTTAAGATGACAGTGTGGTTATACTGTTTGGGGTTTTTGCAAAGCAGCACAATTTTAAAGAACGTCTTTAAAAGTCTTGGCAAAAAAAAAAAAAAAACTATTGTATGACGTGTAAAGTGTATATTAAAATTTAAAAACTTATTTTTAAAGTCAGTATTTAAAACACTCTAAGTACTGAAGAATATGTATATTCATTTTATCTTGCAAGGAAAAAAATAGACTGCAAGCTTAATTTAAAAAATGTAAACATTTATAAATTTTGGAAGTTATTATCTGTAGAATCAGACTGCCTCTCCAGAAATGGAGGTGAGTCTAAAAAGTTTGTTTACTTTAGCGTCAAAATTAACTTTTTTTTTCTTTGAACTTAATCCTCTCTTTTGTTATCAGCTTCTCAGGCATGCCAGCCTATATTTACACTGAAAGAAAAGAAGTTTTTTTTCTCAAAATTGACAACCTACTCTGATGAAATACATGAATTACATTGTATTAGTTCATTTATTGCTCAACTTTTTGTGCCCCCCCGCCATCCAGGAGCAATCAGGTAGCAGAACATAAAGAGCCATGGCAAATACCTGCTAGACACAAAGTATTACATGGCTGTTCACTGTGTGTGTAAATTATTTCTCTAATGTAGACTGTTTTATATAGCTTTTCCCTACCTTATGGAGGACAAAACATGCTTCCTTCATTTGATTTGTGTATTCTGTTACCGTTCCTATGCTGATGAATAACTCAGGTGATTAGGCCTCTGTGTGACCTCATTTTAACATGCCAGAGTAAGAACTCATGGTTTACTGCTTGAAATTTATATTTGTGCTAATCCTTTATACTCTGTCGACTATCTCAGTGGGCTCAGTAATTGTGAAGTGTAATGTACATGCTTGTTTCATTAATGCAGGCCTTCAAATTTCAATACTACTACTAATAATACTGTTCACAAACCTAAAACAGGCTGATTTACAAAAGTAAGAACTGTAAAATTAAAATAAATAATACAAAAAGACAAAAGTGTATAAGTAATTCAACAGTGGCATGAAGAAAATAATAGAAATTAAAGCTTTACTAAACAAATTTGGATGTAAACTAATGACATTTCTTTAATGCTAAATATGATCAGGATTAGATTATAGGATTAATTAGTATACAGGCATTCATCTATACTTGTGTTTAGCATTTGTGCAGGTATGGGTATGAAAGACACCTCTGCTATTAATACACTTCATGTCAATACAGATGTAGCGTGTCTGTGTGTGGGTGGGGGAGATGGCTGAGGGTTTCTATTGTTGGAAAATGTTATGTTTACACACCATGCCACACTCTTCAGATATTTATTTGTAAAAAATTCTGAAAATCATTTATCATTTTCCTTCCATTATGTGCCACTTTGTGATGGTCTATCACATAAAATCCCAATAACATGCATTTACATCTGTGGTTGTAACATGACAAAATGTGGAAAATTTCAAGGGGTATGAATAGTTTTGTAAGGCACAGTATTCAACAACGATTTTGTTGCTTGAGTTCATTATGGCCCTTAGAACCAGAGCTCTTGTTACTTTCAACCATCAGGAAAGCATAGAAAATGGATCACCTTTTGGAAACAGTCTGAGAATCACGTTACAGGCAGGACAGGATCCCGTGTGATTAAGTAAATAGGATCTGAATGTGTCGAGGGCTTTGCACTTTGTGAGATTAAATCCGAAACAGTTATACAACATCAACAAACAAAAAATGGGTGCAAATTGCTGTTTGTGGAGTATTATATCCACTGTCAAAAGGTCAAAGACACTCAATATTTGTTTGGCAGAAAGTTCAGTTTTTAGTCTTTATTAAATCAGTGCCATGAGTGTCTAGTGCTGTAGAGCTGCACTTCCACTGGTTGAAGAGTTCCTGTTTGACAAAATGCTTTTGTAGGAAAGCTATGGGTACAGAGCTTCACTGCTGACTGTTTTCAGAAAGAAAAACCAAACGACATCACTCGCTACTGCACCTTGTTATCGATTTGTCCTATTTGTACAACGGTAGCCATTGACTGACGTTTATTAAATTTGGAATGCCTTCCACAATTATTTGAGCCAAAGCTGTGTGTGAATGAATCAGTGCCTTTGTTGTTTTTCAATTTAATATTACCATGCAAATATGAGAGAAATTTAACCTTCCGGTGAAGTCAAAGAGGTCCAAATGGCTTTTGTTTTAATCTCCAGCTGTGTTTTTTTTTATTTTCTCTGTCCTCTAAGATCTTGATACATCCTTCAGTGCTGAAGATGTGATTTTCAGGCGCCCAAATTGATGACAGTGAAGCGAGAGACATTTAACATTACAAATGGTATTTAAAGGAGTTTTCCTCATATCAAAAATGTTTTAATTTGCCTTTTGTTCATGAGGCATGAGTCTAAAATAATGCAGTGCCTCAGAAAAGAATTTCAATGAAATGCTAATGGGTTACAGAGAGTTTTATAAAAAGGTTACTATAAACCGCCTGAAGACAAAAGAATTTGAATACTTAGTACAAACCAAAATATATTTCAAATAATATTTTTTTGTGTGTGCATGTGTGTGTGCGTGCGCGCGCATGTGTTTCAGGTTTTAAAAGGAACAATGAAGGGATAACTTAAATGGTAGTAAAAAACAAACATATGATGATATCCAAACACAACATTTTTGGTTTTTTTTTTTTTTTTTTTTTTTTTTTTTAAAGCAGCTTGCTAAAAAATTATTGGCAGCAAATCAGTCAGTGTAAATAATATTTACAAGTTTCACTGAGTTTATGTCCTTCATATATGTAGCTCAGCACAATAAAATTTATATGTTCATGTTTGTTAATGACTCATTCTGAAAATAATGGTGCCAGAGGTATAGCATGATATCCCAGTATTTTGCACATATTACTGAGCACATGGTAAAAAAGTAAAAAAGAGCAAAATTAAATAAATAAATCACAAATTTTACAGCTTTTCAACAAATGAATAAAATGTGACTTTCATCTCACTAATTATACTCATTCTACTTTCAGTACATTTAAGTTTTGACGTTGATGTAGTGATGTTGAATAAGAACCAACAGTCAGTGCTACTTGATTGTAGCTATGCGACTTACCCCCTTCTGCTGCTCCACTGCACACTGCAGCTGGCCACATTTGTATCCACTACCCACTTCATGGTATTTATAATTATGGGCTGTGCTTTCAAACAAAACAACACTGGCCCCAAAAAAACCATTACTCCAGCAGTGTGTCACTGTTACAACAGCTTAGACCAGAGGTGCCTAACCTTTTTTTTTTAGCTTGCTCATGTTCCCCTTTGATTATTATCTAAATTGTTTTGCAACCCCACCTGTTTAAAAATGTTGATACTTCTTTCCTATTTAAGATATATCTTTAATAATGATCTGTGTACAGTATGATAGAACATCTTAGTCTATTGTCATTGAATTTGTGAATATTTGTATTGTTTTAAATTTACATCTAAAAAATAATTATTAAATATATTTTTACTCAGTTTCTCATGACTCTTTTTGCACATCAGGCAACCCAGTGTGGGGTCACAATAACAGGTCTGGGAACCTACAGCTTAGGATCTTTGTGGCTTGAAACATCACATGCTTGTGTGACATGGTTGTGCATGCACATTTGTTACTTGTGAAATTTCTTTTGTGAATTAAAAAAAAAAACATTTGCATTCCATTTTGTTTTTATTTCACTAAAAGAACAAACATTAGGTTCATGCTCAAAGACATTTTGTAAGTCCATCTTGTATTAGTTTCTGCATATTAAACATTTGAAACAATTAAGCTGCTGCCATGACTACTACCAAAGAAAGTACACAACAAACACCTTTGTAAAGAAGAGTCATGTGAAACCCCTTAGCCTTTGATCTTCAACCTCTAACAATCCTCTGATCCTCCAGGTTCAGCTTTGAGGATGTTTGAGATGTTGCCAGGTCAAAGAGATAAGGCACTCGTGACTTAATTAAAGGTCTTTTTTATTGCTTTAAAAGACCCTTATCTTGAATTTTAAAACTTTGTTAGCACAGGAAGCAAGAAATAAATACCAAATCATATACAATTAAAAAAATAATTATCCTAGTGTCTATAATATCCGAGGTATCAACTTGAATGAGTAAATTAGATTTTTATGTGGGTAAATCAATAGACAAAGATCACCCTCATGCTTGCATTCAGTATTCTGACAGGCTGCAAAGTCCTTGGAAGGTTTTCAAGTTTTTTTCTGGTAAATGAAGCTGTCTATAATAATTTACAGAGCCCTTATTTTTCAGTGCATTTAGTGGTGAAGGAAAAGTAAAATTTCCCATAGCATGTATTCATTATGATTAATAAAAATAAAATACTATACATACCATGCATAAATTAAGAAACTTGGCTATTAAAAAAATACAAACTGAAAAACACTTTTATTGAAAATGCATTTTGATAGCGCAGACCTACCAATTGTATTTGGAATTGTATCAACTGTGAAGAGAGAAGGTTTACAGGCCAAAAGCATCGTTAGGACACAAATCATTTTTAGTTAACTTACACAGATCCTTTTCCAACTTTTACAGGATGAAAAATATCAAAGTATACCCAGTAAAGAGCTTTCAGTAATTTGGCTTGTACAATACAACGGCGTTTTAGGGCCACAAAAAAATAAATTAAATAAAGTTCCGAGAATAAAGTCAGAAAATTCCAAGAATAAAGTCAGAATGTTCTGACTTTAAAATTCTGGCTTTATTCTCGGAACTTTATTTTTTTAGTGGCCCTAAAACTCCGTCATAGTACAACCAGAACAGCACAGAAAATAATCTGTGTGAAAAAGAAAAGTATCTCAGATTAAAGATTAATTTTAGCACCTAAATATAAACAGCGGAAAATAAACAGCGAGACAGTGTTAAACTGTGTCTGCACACTGGCTGACATGATAGAAGGAGGAAATTATAATCCAAGTATTTATCAATAGTGTCTGAGTAGTAGTTTGCTGGTGGCGGTGAAAAATGTCTTACATTTTAAATTAGATCAGCTCTATGGCCAATTTAAAGAAAAAGAAAACAAAATGGAGAGAGAGAGACAATAAAGGGAGAATAATTGTTATAGTCAGAAAGTTTCTTGTGTTAGACAAAGCAACCATGTCTCTTACCTTTTGTTCATCATTCTAGAGATATGTGTAGCCCAAGAGAACACAGCCAGTAGAAGGGATGTCGTTAAATCAGATGTTGGATGGGAAACACTGACAGTGAATAATCACCTTAGGCAGGTAAGGTAGGCAGGCTAAACAAGCAGGCTAAGCAGGCAGGCCAAGCAGGCAGGCCAGGTGGGCAGGCTGAACAGGCAGGCCAAGCAGGCAGGCCAGGTGGGCAGGCTGAACAGGCAGGCCAAGCAGGCAGGCTGAACAGGCAGCCAGCCCTGCAGATAGAGGGCTTGTTTTGCACTGGTTCACGGGAACTGTCCAGTGCTGAATTACTGAGTGGAAAGCTGGTCTCTCTCTCTCTCTCTCTCTCTCTCTCTCTCTCTCTCTCTCTCTCTCTCTCTCTGCTCTCTGCTACTGAATCTCACACTCGAAGGCCTGTACATAGTATTCAGGCTGGTGTTGACACTGAAAAGGAAATTTGTTCAGCAGCTTGGTGTCTACAGCTGAATATAGGCCATAGAAAGGTTACATTCAGGATTTTGTAGATTCATATGGTAGAATGTTATGGAATACTGTCCAAATAATGAAAAAAAATATGTCTAACATGTGACATCAACAACTAAAATAAGTTGTATTTTTCAAATTATCTAAAATTCCTGGCTTTTAGTGTTTGCATAATAAAATGTATACGACGATGTTAAGTAAAACATTATTTGGATTTTTTTGTTTGCATCAACATTTTAAACAGAGACGTGCATTGACACAGTACATGTATTTTTGGTTTTATTAATTTTGAATTGTTTCATTTTGGAAAGTTTTAAAAAATGGGAAGCACTGGGATTGTTAAAAATATATATATTTGGACAACATTGTTGTGAAATTATTACAGAAGCAAAGAAACAGACTCCAAATTAGAGCTTTTTGTATTGCAATAAATAAATAAATGAATAACATGAGTTTAAAAGAAAAGCAAGGGCAGAGGGGTACAGGTGAGCAGGTGGAAGAGTGGGGGGAGGCAGGAGACACAGCCAAGTGTGGAGTGGGGAACAGGTACACATGGCTATAGTAACTCAAAGGACCAATTAGCATACGCTACAAATCAGTAAAACCACACCATGTGACCAGTTAATGATAACTGTCAATATGAGAGGAAAATCAAATGTAATACATGTTTTTAAACCTTATTTTAAACAACCTCAAAATTTGTTGTGTTTATTTTTTAAGAAAAAAATAAAATACACACATGCTTCCCTGCTGTGAGACATTTTAAGTGCTTATTAGAAATTTTTGTTTTTTATTTCCTCAGAGTAATTTTTTTCTTATTAATTTTTTTTAGGTCAACAATCTGTTAAGGTTTTACCTTTCCATGTGGTGATTGTGTGGAAAATATGAATGCTGCTTGTGGATAAAACAGCATTTACCTGCTCCTATTGTCTGGACAATATTTTAAAGATGAAAACACATTTGCCAAGCATTTATTTTCCAGTTAACATCAAGAGCAGAAAGTCTATGTAAATATTGAACACCATATTATTGAAAAAAAAACAATGTTAATCACAACTGTTGTAGGCTGTTTCTACTATCTTCTGTCTACACAGAAAACATGTAATTGCCCACATAGACATGAATATTGAACCTAATATGTACTTCAGCAAATACATGGATATATTTATGTGCTCGAGGGGTATTTACAATATGTTTAAGGTATTATTTATTTATTTATTGCATTAATGTATTTATTTACCAGCAACAGAGCTGGTTTATTTTCACAAGTAAGAGCCTTCTGAAGGCATTGCAAGGTTTATTATTCTTTTGATTTTAAACACGACTTGCATTACTAAACTCTGAAGTACCCTTGCAAGGCCTTGCGACCTTGAGTTTGTTTGTGGAATTCTTCTGACAATTTCATTCTGCTTACAGCATATCAAATTGGACACATCATCCAAAAGTGTAAATGAAAAAACAAACAGAGTGCTAGGCCTGTGTTTTTCAAATATCCTAGACAACACTGAAGTTTAAATTTGATTGCAGCAGACACTCACCCAAAAGTGTTTATATTTTAGTTACCAATCATAGTGAATTTGATTCCAGCAAAGACTGGAGGATTACCATTTTACCAGCAGCTTGTTTGTTTCATAGCAACAATATAGACAGCCTCATTTGTAGCCTGTTTTTGTTTTCCTATGTAATTATCTGCCACAGCCTGAAAAATGTCTCTTCCTCATATTTCTACAGCTCTCAAAAACAAAAGAAATTAATTAATTGACAAAAAAGACGGAAAAAAAAGATAACGTCATTGCTTCTGGCTAAATCACCTTACAATGAGTGTTATGTGACTGAGATTGAGATCGACAGACTCTCCTCAGACCCATAATACATACCTGTAACATTCTAAACTATGAAAATACACAAGTGATATTCAGGACTTGGGAACTGGATGTTCTGATCTGTGCTGATCAAATTTTTTCTCCATTTATACATTTTTTGTGAGTTATTCTATAACTAGACTCTTGATTTCTATCTGTATTTACTGGAGAGACTGTAACTAATAGTTTCACCTTTTCCTCTCAGACTTGTTGCTGGATGTATTACAAAGTATCAACATATTGAAAATGTGTAATATTTATTTTCTTGAAAATGTACTGGCGTCTGCTTCTTCACTGTAACTGGTTTTAATGGCCACACTCTCTACTTACCCCTACTGTTGTCCATATATCATTAGAGAGGTCCTGTTTGGTCGCTTGCATGCTACCTTAGGAGATGATTGTCTGGGCCACGACCTAATCATGACCAAAGGTGGGCATGGAAAAAAGGATGGTGATATTGGGGGTGTGCTACAAAGCTAATTTAACATACAGAGGCTCTCAATAAATCCTTTGCATTGTAGTTTACTATTGACTTCTCACATTAATTGTTAATAAAAAAAAATAAAGGCAGGGTCAGATGAGAGACAAGTAAAAGAAGAGCTTTTTGTGATAGTAGTTTGCGTTATTTTCTTTAATGCATAAGTTTTTTTTTTTTAATCATTTATTTTGTTTATTCATTGTAATTCAAAATACATCAGTAAGGGATCAAGTCATGGAGTTCTGGGTCTGGGTAGTCATGGCTACCATGGTAATTTATTGTCAAGCCCCCTTCCTGCCAGTTCCCTAGATAATGAATCCTAGGTGACCCTGATTAAACTAATTACTGTTTTATGACTTTAAAGGTTCATGTGGTGGAGGCTGTAGGCAGTAAATTGTATTTTTGAATCTGCTGAAATGAATAAATGCAGCCGAAACAAACATTATACAATGAACTGATATTTTGTCAGCCATCATTACCTCAGATTGCTCATCTGTATTTGTTAGAGTTTGGCATGCTTATTGTATCAATAACGAAAATCAAAAAAATAACACTTCTTTCTGTCAGGTCACGTAGCAAGTCCGAACTCAGCAGCCAATCTCATGAAAGTAGCACAAGTAAACATGAATAATTTCAGCAACAGTGTTTGCTGCTTTAAGAGCTCTGCATTCACATTTCAAAGAGGAACTCAACAGAAACAGTCCTGCCTCTGACTCCACTCCCCTTTTGACATGAGACCTCTACCATATTACATGTAACAGTGGTCTGTACTGTGACCTCTCAGCATGGCTGAAAATGGAGAAGGCAAGCCCCTCCTGCACAAACAGTGCAATGCTGTTTTGAGTCCTGTTCACAGGGCTACAGCTGCCTTTCTGTGGTTCTGAGGGTGTCGACTCCTCCTTCCTTTGGCATCTGTGTTTCAGCAGACCCCCTGTGAAGTGCCATGTATCTCATCAGCTTTGTTTTGGGTTTGATCTGGATGTGGTCCAGTACACAGCATGATCTCTACTCTCATTTCAAGCTGAATGCTCTCTTTATGTATTCCAGCTAGTGCAGTTCTGCAAAGGAAAGCCATCTTAAACCACAATATTGGATGCTCTATAGTTATTTGATTACATTTTGGTCACTGCTCTGTTTAACCCTTTGACCCTTAGTAATCAAAACTTCAAGAACCAGACTGTATTATGAGCTTCTGCGCTGTACACACAAACACACAGAAAGAGCTATATGAGTGTGAATGTCTGTTACCCTGAACCAAGCGCTACTCCTCAGAAGGCATATATAATACTTTATTATGTATCACTACTCGTATTGAACGTTATCACAGAGATATACATGTTTGAAAAGAGGCATTGGTTGGAATATATAAAAAATGAAATAAACAGTATATTTCCATGTACGTTATTTCCGCCAGAACTTTACAAACTGCTTCTTTTTCCAAAGTCAGCAATATTTTAATTAGTACTAAAACAAGCACCAAAGTCATGGGTTCCCCAGCTCATCTCCAACAGATCATGACTCCACACTGCAGTGACAGATGATTGGACTTAGGCAGCCTGTAAGTAAAGAAGGTCAGGGAATGTTGCAGCAAAATGCTCACCTCAGTGCGTCAGCATGGCTCCTACAAACAGAGCGGAGCTGCAGGCATCACCACTGGTACAGCTGCAGGTCAAAACCCTGCTCCACTTCTGCTGGGAAGTAATAGCAAAATCTCAGCTTTTTACTCTACAGAATTACAAATAATAATACATATAATCGCTAAGAATTAAACGTTTGCATTAAAATTAGAATGCATGTTCTGAGTGTATTTTATGGACAATCATACACAGAACATATAAGCGTTGCGTATTAATAAATTATGTGTTAATTTTATTGCTGTTGTGTTGTTGCTTTTTAAATTTTACGTGGACTGCTTTTTTAACCTTACAATTGTTATAGGAGGTCTGTGACATAACATTGTGTCATCAGAGTAGCAATGTGAATTCCATCCATCCATCTATTATCTTAACCGCTTATTCCTGGTAAGGGTCGCGGGGAAACCTGGAGCCCATCCCAGAACACATAGGGCGCAGGGCAGGGGACACCCAGGGCGGGGCGCCAA
>JABJVR010004421.1:0-14733 GCA_025773905.1 Chitala chitala
ATGTGATTGGCTGATTAGCAATTTGTGTTACCAAGCAATTGAACAGGTGTACCTAATAAAGTGGCCGGTGAGTGTGTGTGTATATTAATACAATTAATATATTTGCATTTGGGAAAAAAATTTAAACCATGCATGCACACATTGAAAAACGTTATTCATATACATACATAATATTATAATTTGCTTTGGACGCATCACAGTGAAAAAGAGAACAGGCTAATGTAAAACACTGGCTTACTTGTCAGACTGCAGGACAATGAATTTACACTGTTAATCCTTAAATGATATTCTGTTCCTTATGATCAAAGTGAGGTATCTGGGCACTAGAGGAACTCATCTGCTTACTTAGTGAAACACCCTGTGTGTTTAATTAAAGTGCCTTACATAAGCCTCCTCCCTGACCCTAAGATTTGGGCAGGGGGATTTTCCTTAATACATCCTATTCTGTACTCAAAATAATTTCTGCCATTTTAAGCCTACGTGTTTATCTAGCCTTCCAGCACACATAAATTCACAAAAATAAACTGTATTCCAGTTTCACGTTGGTTTCTCTTATTTTCCAAGGAACTAACTTTTAACTAACTAATTTAAAAGAGCCAGTGATGTAACGTTTATGAAACCAGAGTTAAGGTTATAAATTTGCAAGTAATATAATCCCAGGAAGGGAAGTTTAGCCTTAAGAAATGCAAACTACCCTGAATGACCTCATAGGTAACTGTGTTTTTTTGTTCAATGTGCCAGCTGAACAACATGTCCAGCATGCTCACGTTGAGAAAAACTCTTAGCGTAGCCTAATGTTTAGCAGCAACACAAGCCTCGTTAGCCTTGCAAATTATTTAAATTCAAAATTGACAGGATAGTTAAGCTCATGAGTGTTTTTAAGTTTTGCTGTTTTGTTTGTGGAGGTTAGCTGTCAACAAACAGAAAAGAAGGAGCATGATGTAAATGTTAAATTTCTTTAAACGAATGAATCACAAATCTTTCCTTTATGTTAAGGGGTGATCTAGTTGTTTATTTATGTATTTGTTTATAATGAGACTAGAACAGAAGACTGATTTGCCAACATTTCATGATGCATAAACTGGATTTTGTTTATGACAATGTTCTTCGATGTATTCATGTAAATGAAATCCTATAGCTGTCATTTAAAAAGATCGTGACAAAAGACTTTTCTCATTAGTCTGGGTTTATAGTGAAGGACTGATCAACAATAATCTGTTTATACATTATACTTTTCTGTAGTGATTCTCCAAAGCCACTAAAGCATCTTATTCACTAATGCATTTTTTTTTGGTTAAACACCAGGCTTTTGATACATACATGCAATAATTATAAAAATTATTTTTTATGGGCATGAAGAATGTCTCATGTAATACAACTGGAATAAAACAGGAAAATGAAATTTTTGCAGCAGCTCTGATGAGGGAAGGTTCTCATGTTTTGTGTTTTGGCCAAGCACCACGCAGCGAGTCCCAAACCAGCGCCCGGGCGTCTGATTTCCCCAGTCTCTTGGAAACACTAAACTGAAATATTACCAGCAGGTAGTTTGCAAATAGCCACCAGCTGCTCTATTCCATCTGGTAAAGCTCCCACTGATTGATTTGATGGAACAGAACACTCACAGTGCACATTGAAATCTTCATTGCCTGTGTAGTTTCTGTCTTAGTTTTATATTTATTTATTCATTGTTAGCTTTTTTGATAGAGCATAGGGTATGTCTGTGTATCATCTCCCTATTCTTCCCCTCACCCATATACAGACACTGTAAAAATATATAATAAAAATATATACACACAGTAAAAAATATTCATGGTGCCATGAGACTTTAAAATGTGCAAAAAATGCATTTTGACATAATGACTTTTAGATCAACATGCTGGAAAGCTGTCTTCATTAAAAGTGTTTAGTTTCCAGTTTCCTGTGCAGGGCTATCATGAGCTGCTGGTGAAGATGTTGTTACACTTGGTTCGTTTTTAACCAAACTTTGATTTCGTCTACTTTCCTGTTATAAAATTTATACTGTTAAGTGCTAAAGAAGAAGGAGAAGTGAAAACTGTAAAATTCATTTGGACCCTAATTTATTGACTTTAACAGACATGATTAAAAACCAGCAGAGAAAATAGGTGGCAGGTGTTAATGAGCGGATTCTGACTTACTGCGGCTGATTTACAATGTGCGTCATCTAGGTCTGTCCAATTACACTGGCTTCGCTTGGCTGATTCCATTCAGCCCTGTGGTTTCTATGTGCCTTGGTATCTGATGCCTTCAGCAGGATATGCTTTTCCACCTTCTTCTTTTCCCCATTTCCATCTTCTTAATTATCACAAAAACGAGACACCTTTGCAATCAACCTCAACGGCTACTTTGCATCTGAGTTTTACATCATTCAGTGTACTAACATGGAATGATAGGACAGTGCTTACATATTATGTGCTTTAGTCAAAATATCTAACTAGCTAAGTAACTAAACTAAGAAGAAGCAATCTTTTTTGGGTGGAATCAGGAAAAAAGGCTTTTTTGACTCCTTTTCTTTGTTGTGTTTTTGCAGGTGGCTGAGATTGTTAATTGTACAGCTTGCTACATGGGCATATGAGGAACCAGTGCACTAACTGTGAAAGTAATTGAATATAATGTGAATGTCTTACTCATACAATTAATATTTATGCATACAAAGGAGAGATTTTGTCAGGGGGGCAGGTTTTTTTAGCTGCACCTTTTCTTGTTTTGCTGCCATCATAAATCTGCAGGTGGAGATTGGGATGCAAACTTTGATTCCTCTACAAAATGAAGTCATCCGCATACACCCCATAGATAGGGCACCAGGTAACTGGAAAGGTAGAGCTTTAGGTAAACCCTCAGAGAAACCCAGTGCACCACTCTCTTGCCAACTTTACACCATCTGTTGTTTTAATCCTTTTAAAATTCATGAGATTAGGTGCTTCTCACATTTTTTGACAAACACAAATCCATTTTAATGCTGAAACACCTGACATGCTTACCTCCTCCCTCCTTCCCGTGTTCAAAATTACATCAGGATGATATACGTCTGTTCTCATACCTGGATGTGCCAGTACGCATGTCAATCCTTCTAAAATAACATATTAAATAAATAAATAGCATCAGAGGCTATGGGGTGGGAGATTTTGGCTGGTTTTGCACGTCTGTGAGGACAGCAGAGGGGAAAACTGTATCACTAATGTATTCAGTAATGTAATAAAGATCTGGAAGGAGCTACACCCGCTTGGGTGCTTGCCTTTATGTAGGAGGCTCTACCAAACACCCTCCATGGTTCTCTCTCAAAGCCCCTGGGTTGGCTGCCAGCCTGGTTTGCGGTGTGAATGAGGTAGCGCACCTGTGGCTTGCTGCTACAAAACTTTTACGCTGAGTAAAAAGATCATTATACTGTGTTCAGGGTAATATAAATGAATAGTTTTGAACTTACCCTCAATTAAATGTAAACAAATGTAATTTATGATATTAGGATTAACATTCTGTCCTGATTTTAAACACTCCAAACAATTTAACCATTAAGATAATACAATGAAGTTTTTGAAAAGCAGTTATATAAGTAATTTAAGACTGGCTAAAGTTTACATATATAATTTTAAATATCAACAAAATAGTTTAAGGAATGTACAACCACTGGGTAGATAGGATGAAATGGAGAATACCTAAAAGAGTAGAACACATTAAAACATGACCTTGGTCCACCATGCTCAGTAGTTTATCATTTTCAAACTGTGAGAAAATTGGGTTTTTTTCTTTCTTCCTACTGGTCAGAAAGATATCTTCAGACTGAATTCACAACTTGGTTTTTAAACTGTGAGAAAATATGGTTTGTTTCTATGGCTGTGGCTGTGTACCACAGATGAACTGATTTAGCCGTTCAGCTCGCATCTATAAAACTGTTAACAGTTTGCCTGGCTGTGTGGCCACGCCCCCTCAATCTCTCATCTCCTCAGTTCCCCGTTTCCCCGTTTGTTATTGTCTAGTTTTTTCACTTGAATTGTGTTTCCTCTTTGTCACTATTTAGGTTTTCTGTGCTTGGTGATAAAGTTTTGTGGGTGTTTTTTCTCCTGCATTCAGCATTACATAGTGTTGTGCTTGGTTGGTTTCCCATGTTTGCACCTGTTTTTTCGTTCTGACACCTTTTTTCCCCATTCCCCCAGTTCCTCATTGTAGTGTATTTATTTCTTTGTTTGTTCCTAGTGGTGTTCTTTTGTCTTTCTTTGTATCAGGTTCTAATAAAACTCTGCTCACACACCTTCCTGCCTTGATGTATGCTGCCCAATCATGTGTAAAAGAGTTGAGCAAAGTGAACTGAAACATTCAGAGGCACAAGGAGAACATACTAAAACCACACACAGAAAGACAGTGTTGAAATTACTATCCTGAGAGTGGGAACCAGAACCTCTACTTGTGGTGTCTTAGCTGTTAATAATTTATCTTTTATCAAAGTCTTCTCCTACATCTCCTACATTCTTAATATATGGTATGGTCCAAAATCTGAGCACACTAGTGAAACTGCATTCCTTTTGCATTCATTTCTAGCAGGGCTGGTTTTAGGCATAAGCAACATAAGCGGCTGCTTAAGCCCCCCAGCCAGCAGGGGGCGCCACAACAGCCATACAGAAAAATATGCAAATGTTATATATTTCAGATCTGCTGATCAATGTCAGCCCAATACCACAATGATGATGAAACAGCTGGTTTTTTCCTAGTCAAACAGTTTTGTGTGGTTTAGTAACAGTCTGTGATCACACAAGTTGACCCATTGTGAAAACCCAATGCGAGGGCAGGTGATGCTGGCAAACACACTCAACACCAACAGTAGTGAGCTAAGGACTTATTTCTCCAATGCATACACACAACACAGAACATAACTACACGCTTTGGACAAATCAGCAAATACATTCATTGCATTTAACACAAACATGACAAACACACACACACATTATTGGTCTAAGTCACATGATGGCTTTCCAGTTACAGTATACAAACAGAAATAGAATAAGGTTAAGAAAAGGACACAGAAGAAGAGCATTTACAGCACTTCTTAGAAAACAGTGATAGTTCTGGTATTTTACCAGAACTATTCTTTTACTATTGGGCAGTGTGATCAAAGTTGTTAAACACAATAAAAAATAAACAATAGCCCATGGCTGCAGCCATAAAGGAGCCAGTTAGTTACAACTCAAAATTCTAATCTTTGCAACGAATGTTGAATAATTAATAAGGCAATGAAAAACCGCAAAAATCTATCAAAATGTAGTCTAATTTTGCTGAAACTTAATTTTGTAGTTCTTCAACATATATTTTGTATATCTTTTCCAAAAATAAAAAAATAATAATATGTATGATGCCACAGTAGTTTGTGCAAAACATGTATTCACCTTTATTCTTTTATTTATTTATTTATCTATTGATTTAGGTCAGAAAGATCTCTCCAGATTGAAATTACTACTGGGCATTCATCCCTCATCATTTTGGCAGATATTTTAAACTAATTATTATTTTTATTTACAATAATAATAATAATAAATAAAATACAATAATGAACAATACAGGAGAAGGATTACAAACACACAAACACAATGATACAATACAGTAGCATAGACACATTTTGAAACCATAGTTTTAAATCCTTCGATACACCAACTCGACCTTTAAGATGTTTAAAGATCAGTGTGGCTGTGCCTGATGACAATAAATACTTAAAAGTGACCTTTTAATACTCAAAATGGCTAAAAACAAGTTTTAAAAAGGAAAGTGATCTAAAACATGTGGAGCAGTAAGGAGCGCCCCACAAAAGCCTCCCACACCCGTGAGACGTGTGCTCAACCAGTAGTGCTCCACTTACCTGTGCAGGTGAAACAGTGTCACACTAAGAGAACAACAGGACTTTCAGCTCATGGAGGCCCTTCCACCTCTACTTCGCCACATGGAAGCCCCACAAACCAGCATCCTGCTCTATCCTAAAAGTTAGATCAGCATAGACCTTTTGACACAAACCCCAGGTGCTCAAGTCTGTCCCTCTTTGGATGAGCACTGTCCTCATGTTCCAAAGTTCGCGTTTGGTCACGCTGGCAAGCAGCCACATCCGGGACAGGGAGGGAGCCTGAGCGCCAGGTGTATTCACCTTTATATTAAAAAAAAACATAATGGTGTAAATAACCACAAAACTGAACCTTTGATACTAAAAATCACTCTTTCCCCTAGCTCTGACAGAATGTCATGTCATTTTATTGTAACTATTTTCATGATACATTTCAGTCAACATTACTGAATGTGTGGGACCTGAATGTGCTACATTACCAGCTATACAGGGACCATGTTGGCAACATTAGGGATCACAGCTGTTGTCACAGTAAAATGTCTGAGTGACGAAGTATCAGTGCCACATCAGTCACACAAACCATGTTTTTTTCTACTTTGTCACCTCGGTTTTTGATAGAGCAAAATATTCCTGGCAGACCTACTATTTATTACACTGTTCACCACATGAGTTTTTGATGAATGAATCATATTGAAGATTTCAGTATTGGCTTGCACTTGCAGTAACTTCATACAGTTTAAATACAATGCAATAAATGTTTTTAAGTCAAAATGTTAAATAAGAAGTCAACAAATATGTATATGAATACAACAAATTTTGCAAACACACATCAATCAGCCATAACATTAGAACATAATATTGAATAGGTCCCTCTCTAGAGGATTTTATTTTGCACACTGTGCAGTTTTTGGTTCCTGTTGTTAATTCCTTGTTATAATTGTTATTAATTCCTGTAAAGTGCCCTGAGGCAATTTGTTGCAAAAGGCACTATATAACCATTTATTGAATATTGCCAGTAAAACATTAAAATTACATTGCAAACAGTCATATACATGTTTTGTCCTGCAAAAGTGGATCATTATGTTTGTCCTGCATGATTCATACAAAACACATTTGAACACTGTCATGCATTTGAACATAACCACATCTGAAGGTATCTACACAACTTAACACAACCATAAGTTTGAACATAACCATAGTAACAAAGTGAAAATCCAGACACTGAATGGCTTTTTAAATCTGCCAAGAGGAGTTCCAGAATTTACTGATGGATCTATAAATGTACTTAACACAGAACAGCCATGTCTTTCCTCCTCAGCCTTAAAGCCTTTGTGCATTTGATGTTTTAACATAACCATGAATGTTGTACACATTGTCACTAATATATATTACAGTATGGAATTTATTTCAATAGACATGTTATTGCAACCAAAATTTGGCTTTAAAAATTTTAAAGCTAACATAATCAATACAGGCTTTGAAAATCAATGCTGCACAAACCTTTTTTTATATGTAATACACACACACACACAAAGCCAAACAGAAAATCCACAAACAGCTTTCACTGAAGGCAATACACACCGTATACCGAGTAGTATATTTGATTAAGTAGAGTATCCCTTTAACATATGTTAACCCATCTATGTATGAGTGTGTCTGTATGTTCAATGTAATTCTGTATAAATTGTGTCTTGTCAACTTAATAAGTTGTACTATTATAGGTTGAAGAATCCTTGCAATGTTATTATAAATGGAGCCTGTATATTGTTCCTCAGAGAAAAGGCTGCCACATCTCATCACTATAATGCAGCTACACTTCCATTACACAGAAAGCCAACACGAAGAAAAGATGACAATGTGTTCTGTATTGACAAGGCTGGGTTGTGAGAGCAACTCACTGGATGGTTTTAGCAGTTTTCTTCTCAATAGGTGATGCCTTCAATAAGAAAATGTTAGGGCCGCAATTTTGTAAAGATATTTTCAGCGCATTAAGGAGAAAAAAAAGCTGAAGATGATAAGCAGTACTTTAAGCAATATTCTGGCTGTGTTCAGTTTATATTGACAGACATTTAAATTAGAATTAAATGTGTGCTGCTCTGTACAAAGTCTGTTGTCTTACTGTACTTCTCACATGGGTGACATAAATATTTCCAAATCTGCATTAAAGAACGATGATTTTACATTTTTGTGGGACTGTATAGATTGAAGCCAAATTTTCGTTCTTTTGTAAAACCAACCCAATACCCTTAAGTGAAGAGCCAATAACAAACTTCATATGTTGGACTATTCGTCAACTCGTGCCATTTTCTAATACGAGTTACTCAAGATAACAGATAAGCTATGACCAAAAATTTATGTTGGTAAACTGTAATAATTTTTAATTAACGTGAAACTTTCAGATGTGACAATCTTTTAAAGCCAAGGTAATATGCTTTGCCATGTTGTGTTTTTGTTCATAACTTTGAAAGAAGGATGAAAGCGTTTCACGTATATAAAATCAGCTTGTTAAAACAAAACACTTAATTACAAAAAGAAATAAATAAACAAACAACAAGCTGTTCGGTGTCATGCCATGTATGGATGCCTTATCAAACCCACTACTGTATTATTTCATTTAATGCAAGCAAAAATGTATATAGAAAGTAATTTCCACTATTTTAATTAGCATACAACAATGTAAACTTTAACAGTTACACAGGAAGGACTTAAATGCTGGTTTGACAGGTCTGACAGTGTTGTAGTATCCATCTTATATCTTGTCTTGCTATTGAGAAAAGTAGAAAAAGGTCTCTCAGGAAGGTGTGGTACTTATCTAGGATCTAAATTAGCTTGATCATCCAATTAAATCTCTATTCAGTGCACTTATAAAATATTAAATTTCATTATTCAGCTATCACATCACCACCTAACTTGTCCCCTAATTTAATTGCTCCTTGCAGCTATCATTTTTTATAATAATTGTGATAATAAATCCGATTGAGGTTCATTAAGTTCCCTGCTTTTCACAAATACATATGCTGTTAATAATCCTGCTGAATTAATGTTTTTGGTACACAGTGACACAATGATTTACAATTGGTTATCGAAATTAAACTGGAAATTAACCTTAGTATTGAGTTAATCCATCACAATCTGCATATATTTCAGTGTAAGACAGTCTACACATTGAATAGTGTAAATTTTTTGTGATTTATTATTTCTTCCTGTTTGAATGTAGGCTTAAATCAGTAATACATTTTCTGAACATCTTTCCTATTATCTATTTGGGAACATTCTTATTTGACAAATGTCCAAAATGGTCTGAATCTATTATGTAAATAATATTATTAAATAAATAAATCCAAATTACAATACATTAGTACTTGATACTTGAACTGCTGTGCAAAAAAAAAGCGCATTTTAAAATATGATATTTTACTTTTATGGAAATAAGTTCTGCGGTGGGTTGGTGCCTTGCCCTGGGTGTACCCTGCCGTGCGCCCTATGTCTCCTGGGATGGGCTCCCGGTTCCCCGAGACCCTTAACAGGATGAAACGGTACGGAAGATGACTGACTGGAAGTAAGTTTATGAATGCAAGTTTTTTTTTTTTTTTTTAACTATACCTTGGCTGATGTGTAAGAATGCATAAAAGGACCTTAAAATGTACAGGTGCAGTCAGGTTTTCAGCAGTCTGGCCATCTGTAATCACCAATAGGAACACCAAACACATAGAGCCAGTAAGGTTCTGTGAAGTGATTTTTGTGTTCCGGAATTTTGTAGATATTCACAAGCAAAATGGCCCAGCAGATTGCTGCTGCTAGGGCTGGGATGCTGGGGCTCCTACACTCTCAGTGCACTTAAACAGTACAAGACCCCAAATGGCAAGTGAGATGGACAATGAATAAAAGGTATCTTATGTGGTGCGTGCGATAAAAGATTCCCAGTGCAGGGCCATTGATATACATCTAAACTTGACTCAGATAAATGGCTTTGTCTGAAACTGTTGCTGTAAACGAGATAGGATTGGATACGGGCAGTTGGAAAGACTGCTCCCATAGCGACCGTGTGTTTCGAGATGGCCGTAGCTGAAATTACATTGGAGAGCTGTAGTGGTGCACCGTTTGTCTCTTAGGTTCTGCTTTTAACGCTTTTTCTAGTTTCGGTTGTTAGTGTGTGTTGAGGATATGACTTTTAGCGACTTTCTGAAGGATAAATTGTGTAAATGAGGCAAAGTCCAAAGAGATTTTCATCCATTTTTAATCATTTTTTTTTTTTATCAAGTACAAGTGCATCTAATGATATTTGCATAGTAGCTCTTCAGAAAATCTAGGATCTGAAATTACAAATCTAGGATGTAATAGTTTTTTTTTCTATTCCTTGTTCTTAGTTCTGTACTTGTTTTTGCTAAAATCCCTCTCTATGAATAGTCTCTGTCCTGTCTTGTTCTATTGTTTTGCCAAATCGTGACACTGTGCAGGTTATGACTTCCTTAGTGTTGCATTTGACACATTTAAGTCTTTTTTCAATGTGATCTTAAATTGTTTTCTTGTGATTATTATTATAATGTTATGCTTACACTAGAGAAACCAAGTTTAGGGACAATTCTTTTCTCCTTGACCCTTTGAACAGTTGTACAGAGTACAGTTTCTTCACTGTGAATTCTTTACTTGGAGGGGCCAGGATAAAAACAGATTTCATTGTCTCCAACACTTTTCTGTGCTTTTTTTTCTGCCTTATTGTCATATATTGTTTTGTTTTTACAATTTTTTTCCCACCTACCAGCTACAAGTGGGGAACAAAGCTACCAGTCCAGTGATGAGGAAAGTTGATACAGAGCCACCCTGTCCACACACGCACACACGCACGCACACACGCACGCACGCACTGCCACCTCCCCTCAGTCCCCAGGATGAGTATGCTGCAGCTCTCTGTGATGACATACGGTCACCTTCCATAACCCACAGCATGTAGATCCTGGTGAGAACTAGAACACCTTCCTTGCTGTAGAGGCCCTGAGGGCCAAAACATGCAGCAACAATGATGAGTGCGTGGAAGGCCAGGGACACAAAGACTTGCTTCAAAGCCAATCAAATGTTAAGCGCTCCCGTGCATGTTGATGATCTGTGTCCTGACATAGCCCCAGGTGTCCTCAGTTCAGCCCTGCTCACTCTGCAACTGCCGTTTGTGTTGTTTAAACTAGTGACACAAATCAAGCTCTGCAAAGGCTGAGCTGATTTAAAGAAGCAGTCTATTTAGTTTCAGAGGCAGCAGCATCCTCTCCAATGAGACACCACCTAATACATCATAATTTGTCATTTCTCATTAATAGATAGATCAGACAAGCTGCAGGACCCATCTTTTTAGGTGTTTCTCTTAAGGGCTCCTAATGTCCCAAATGTGTTTTCAATTTACCAGGGCTTTTGGGTGTCACATTGAAAATTCCACACAAGTTTCCAGTCCTTGTGTAAAGTCACTGTGGAAGCTTCAAACTAAAGAAGCATACAGAGTATTAGACAGGTCCAAGGTATGTCAGAGAAGTGGAAAAACAGACATGCAAACATGTAGAGAGAAACAAGCCAACATATACATCAAGTCTACAGAAGTGAGCGCTCTGTCTATTTAACATGTGAAGCGGGCAGAACAGCTGATTGTGGGAGGTCTTTCAACAGCCAATCTCTACAGAATGACTACTGTATAGAGAGCATTAACGTAATGTGCACAGGACTACAGGAGAAGCCTTGGATGTGTCTGTTGCAGGGAAGGTGAATGGTTCTCACAAGCTTGTGTTCCTGCCTCACCAGATAAATAAGCATTTACATTGTTACACGGTTATATCACTATTCAAAAGTCATTAAAGTAGTAAGTGAACATGAAGCTGTTTCACAACACTGACTGATGAAGGATGTAGGGTTTCCCCTTTCAGATACGTCTGTCAGACATGACTGGAGGCTGCGGGCAAATGAAAGTTCTGATGTCAAGTGCCTTTTAAAAAGCTGAATTATAGATGGTAGGAATCTGAAGTTGAGGGTGAAGGGAGTAATATGTCATTTAGGTATGCCTTCAGTCAGAACATGTTTTTATTTACATTAGCTAATTAAATGACAGCAGTATCATATCTGCAAAATCTTGAAAATGCTGGAAGCATGAAAGCATTTTTGTTCATACAACAATAATGCAGGACATTTTTATATATAATTATTACAAACCATACACAATACATGCAAGCCATGAAATTTTACAGGTGTGTAATGTGTATCCATTGTAATGAAATCTCATCCATTTTGAAACCAGTTTAAAATATTAGAAAATGACATGTATATGGATGACAGTGTCCAAAGCCTACAATAATAAATGTACCCTGCATTTTGAAAATCATAAAATCAAATGTGAAATATAGAAAGCTATCTGTAAGGTAATGGCAATTGGTTTAATAAAATTACAAAGGCAGTTTTAAAGTAATCATGAACATACTTTAATTGCTATGTCCAGACATTACCACAATGTTCAGCTACACCTGAGGACTTTGACATGTATTGACAAAGAAACTGTAGCTAAACCACCCTCAAGCAGAGCTGGCATTGCATCATGTGTCATGGAAAACCAGATTGGAGAGTGAAAAGTATGTATCATTGACATCTTGGCTAGGCATTGGCCCACAAGAGGTGTCATTTGCATAATTCAGAGTTCCCTGAGTAACAGTAAGTGTGAATAACAGCGTCTACACGCCCGGCTGCCTCAGTCTTTTTCACTTACTGTTCTTTGTCAATGACAGTTCTTGACTTGTGTCTTCTGACCCCAGCGGAGTGAAGATAATGTGGACAGATTTTCTGGCTCACCTGCTGAGTGGGAGATTTTTGAAATTCTGATGATGGTTCTCATGAATAAGAACACAGAGGAGAGTTTTATATGCATAAATAGATTTAATAATTTCTTCAATGCAAATTTTGTAACTGCATGGCCTGGATGGACAGTGGAAGAATAATTTAAATACCAAATGCATATGAGAATGTCTGGTATTTCAAACTGAGAGACCCCTGGTATTCTATCTCATAAAGTAAGGCAGCAAGGATCTCACATAAGGTCAAACAGGTGGATTAACCCACAAATACACATACACACTCACAGTTATAGCAGGAACATAATAGTTATGGCAAACTAAGGCCATGAACAGAGGACAATAAATACAACAGAGACACACTAGACATTTACAGGTGCTCCCATTCAAACTTGTGATGTGTGGAACAGCATGAAGTTCTGGATCCAGTGTTGTTCCAGCAGAAGTATAATACACTACATGCAGTTCTGAACTAACTGGCACTAAGAGCTCACAATTAATTATGTGTTCATGCTGCTTGACTTTTACATTATAATGGCAGTGCTCAACTCTGAGCTTTGAAGACTAAATACCTGCATTTTTTTATTCCTGAAATGCACAGAAAGGTTACTCACAGTTAAAATATTATTTCAATAAAGCACTTAAAAGCTGAAGTTAATGTTTCATGGGTTTCTAAGCCCAAAGACCCATCCTTATTTTCATATTCACACCTGCCTTACTTATAATGTAGGGATAATGAGGTACAAACATATTTGCCTCTGCTCATGTATGTCATTACTGTTACATCATCATCATCATCATCATCATCATCGTCATCCTGTATATACTTAAGAAGTTTCCTCCAATGTAAAAAAAAAATGTTTGTGGTCCCAACAATGACTACAGAATCATCACAATGATCCCAAGCAGGTTGACTACAGAATCATCACAATGATCACCAGCAGGATGACTACAGAATCATCACAATGATCCCAAGCAGGATGACTACAGAATCATCACAATGATCACCAGCAGGATGACTACAGAATCATTACAATGATCAACAGCAAGATGACTATAGAATCATCACAATGATCACCAGCAGGATGACTACAGAATCATCATACAGAATGGGCCAAATATTCTCCCACAGTATGACTGCAGAAGGAGCCCAACAATGTCCCATGGTATGATTACAAAATGGCCCCATTGCTGGCTCCCTTTTTTTTTTTTACATGGATGCAGAAGTATCATTGGCTCTTTCCCAGTATACTATATATAATTGTGGGTGACACAGATGCTGAAGTTCATCCAGGAGTAATAAGAAGGGCATTTTCTAGACGAGACTCACATCTATTACACAAAACACACTCACTCACTATAGGGTTGGTGTATGTTTGCAAGTTGGCCTGAACAGCATGTCTTTAAATTAGCCACCATGCAACTACTAATGCATGTCACACCAGGATTTGGGAGTTTTATTTTTTTTTTTTTTCGTACCTAAGTATTTTATTATATATGCTTCTTATTGTTGCTGTTGTAGCTGATTTTATTACTGTTAAATTTTACAATAATAATATAATTATGTTCCTGAAAACTCAGTTGCTTTACTATTTATTTATTTTGCTATGAACAGGAAAAAAATCTAAGGTAATTTTCTATTTAAAAAACGTTTTTTTTTATTGTTTTATTAAGGTTGTGAGTCAATATTACATTATATTAAAATCATATCAAAGTCTAGGTAACACTTTCTGCTCATTAAAAATTATTTGCTTTCATTGTTTTAATTACATTTTCCTCGTTTTTTCTCACACAGGTTACTCTGTGTGCCTGAAAATTTGTTTTCAGATTCTTGTTAGAGAATCATTTATTGTCATTAAATTGTTGACACCATCACTGAATATTTGCAGCTTCACTTGTTTACACAATTTTTACTCAAAAATGGACCCCCCCATTTTTTCCCAGGTAAAGTTTCAGTTCAAGATACCATTAATTTAAGAGTGGGTGAACTACTGCCAAGATTTTATACAAGTTGAATTTAAAGGTAAAATGACAATGCATTGTCACTTAGGTACAGCACTGTAAGGTGTGTGAGTGCATATA
>JABJVR010004422.1:2500-14729 GCA_025773905.1 Chitala chitala
GAAGGCGTGGGAGGTGGTGAGGATGGTCTTGCGCTTGTACTGCTCGTGTAGGTCGCCATGAGCACGCCCATCCAGGGTGAATGGGGTGCAGTACATGAAGGTGCGCAGGTTATAGTTCTTGTCAAAGTAGGTGATGCGTTCCTTCAGCTCGTAAGTGTCAAAGAATGGCTCCACGTAGGTGATCTGCAGATACGCCTTAGTGTGGGGAGGGAGGGAGAGAGAGAGAGATCGTACGACAGATACCATGAATTCACAGAATCCTCTCAGAAACAGCGACGACCCAGCGGCCTGGTGGCTCAATGGGTAGAACATCAGGCTGGTATGCCTGGATTCTCCCAGTTCAAATTCCAGCCCTGGTGCCAGGTGCGCCCATGAGCAAAACACTCGAAATTGCTAGCTCCCAGGGCACCATGTGTGGTTTCCCACTGTTACACCCAGGGGGATGGTTTAAATGCAGAGAACAAATTCCTTGCATGTGACAAACAAACTTGGCCATAAACCTGATTCCCTTTCCCTCACCTTATTGGGGTCCAGTTTGGTCTTGTCTACTGGATTGGAGTCCTTGATGATCTCTACAACATCGTCGCCAAACCGCTCTGAATAGAACTCCTGTGGAAGAAGAGAGTTGCTCAAAATTGAAACACTGCAGAATAGCTTACAGGGTCATTATGCACATGAACCGGTTGTGAGTGTTTGTTATGTCACCAAAACTGAAGAAAGATATGTATATACATTCCAGGAAATCACTGTTTTATAATTCACTGGTAACACAGCTAGCTACAAGCTGTTTATTTAAGTTAGTAAATGGCTATTTTTACCCACAAGAATTTGACACAGTGGGTGGCATAATATGCATTCAGACAGTAGATTAAAGTTCAACAAACGTTTGTCTGTTATCTGTAACTGAGTCTGAATGATTTATATTTAAAGCTTAAAACACCTGGTTATGCAGACAGGAATACCAAAAGTAATCAGGTAAATTTAAGACCTTTCAGGAACAGGAGAGAATTTTCAATTTGAAGACATAACCCATAATTCTTTATCTCTTTCAGAGGTTATGTAATTTAAGTCAAAGGTTGCTGTTATGTCTGCAGGCAGAGGACCCACTAGAGGTGACTGGATTTACCCAGCATCTCTCGTACCTCTAGTCTGTGGGAAATCTCGGCTAACTTGGTGATGGATGGCTCCTTGTATACAAACTCCTGTTCATCCAAATCGCCAAACCGGCAGCCATAGAAACCCACGCGGAAATAGGTCCCAAACATCCTCTACTCCCTGCAGGAAGGAACAAAAAAGCATGAGAAGATACTAAGGGCAGTGTCACGGGTGTCTATGCCAACATGTCAGCCACCCTAACAAAGTCCACATCTGCTGCTAATGACAGGCACCACTTACACACTGTCAGGGAAGAGGGGACTTAAATTAAAAAAACACGGATAAAGAAGTAGAAGTTGACATATGACACTTTACAACAGATGAGACAGTATGTAGCTGCTGTAGTCAAAATATGAAAGCAGAATTTGACAGAAAGCAGTAGGCACTACAGGGATGAATGACAAATCTTTAACAGAGAAAGCTGTAGGATTAACGGCCATGGAAAACTTTACTGAGGTATCTATATGCCTTGAAAATGCACTGATTTTACTGGGTAAAATGGAAGAAGGTTTGACTGCCCAAGGTGACTGACTCATGAGAGGCTTAAAAGGACGGATGATACAGATGTGAACATGACACTCACCAATTCACGATGAATATAAGGCAGAGAAGACCAGAGAACAGGTGAACCAGTCCGTGAAAAAGAGAAAACACTGCAGTCACTGCCTTAGCACAGCCGAGTACCTCAGTTAAAGCAATGCAACACAAGCAACACCTGCAGGAGTGCAATGTGAAACAGGCCGTGTAGAATAAGAGTTCCCTTACCTCCCATCCAGAGCTCTGTGAAAACCAAGCCCAGCATAACGTCATTGAAAGCGGAACATGGGTGACGTCACAAAGTTGAGTTACAAAAAGGACAAAAAAAAAATCTATTAAAATTTTAGCACACATCTTTGCAAGCTAAACTCTTGTGAGTTGGTATATGACAATTTAGGCAAGATAAAGGAAACACATGTCAACATGTATTTAAAAAAAAATGGATTCGAATTAAAATTTTTGTACCATTTTAAAAACTGAAGTAAGATAACGTAATGTTTCTTGAATTTAACTACGGTCATTCACGTAGTTGACACACATGAAACAATGAACACTAATATAATGGCTATACATGAAACAATTTGTAGACATAGACAAGACTGTATAAGCACATGAACCAGCCCCACTTGTGCACACAACATCCTGTAATCCCAGTTTATGCTGCATGCCTTTGCCTCTTGAACCATGACTGAAATTTAGAGGAACAAGAATTTGGTGTCACATGATAAACTTGATGCTGGGATTACCCTTCTTGTTAGAATTAACCTACACTTGTTGGCCTGAACACAAAACTCACAGATCATTTGACAGCTGTGGAAATGCCCCCTTCCCCCTTTGAAGATCTGTAGAATTTATGAGCTGCTACAAGTCTGGCTTCATTTTATCTTTGCAACATTTCCACTGGATTCCAAAATTTTTTTCCAGAAAAAGTCCATAATCCATGAAAATTATTCTTCACTTCCTTGTTCACTGTTTCCCTTAACCTACACCAACTAACCAATCCCCTGTCTGAAACAACATAGGAAAATATGACATAAATGATTTTACACAAGAGTTTCAAATCACCTGTATCATCCATTAAACCTTGTGCAATGCTCTGAAATAGAACATCAGGTATGAGTCTGTCAGAATTTCCTCAGGGTCTATTCAAGACCCTGTTATCTTCACAGCTTGGAGCTACTTCAATAAACCCTTTCAAATACAGCGGTACCTCAACTTGCGAGTTTAATTCGTTCCAGAAGGTTACTCATAATGCGAAAAACTCGTATCTCGAAACAATTTTTCCCATAGAAAAAAATGGAAATCCCATTAATCCGTTCCACACCCCCAAAAATGTTACTATAAAAATCAGTTAACTTTTAAAAACATTACTTCAATGCTATTCATTCAGCATATCTCTGGGTATACTTGCACTGTGAAATACACAAATGGGAAAGCAACTATAGGTGCATATCAGATAGCATACTGCTTCACATATATTCATGCCACTGCCATGGCTGCATGTGATTTCAATGTCAGCAAGACCAAGTGAGTGCTATTGTCCATGGCACCTCTGACACCCACCTGGTTGTACACTTTATTAAAAGCATCCTGCAACTTGCCATGGATGATCGCCAACTTCTTGAAGTCCCTGTTGGCTTCATGAATCGGCAACAGAATTTTATAGACTTCATTTATTGCTTCGTACATTCCTGCCTGCCAAGTAAAATAAGAAACGTATTAAGGACGGGACTGCCACACGCAGCGAGAACAGAGAAACCACAACTCCAGCTGTATAAATGGAGACCCGCCCCACACCCCCATGTTGTCAGAATATCGTGACCCTCACCAAGTTAAAGGAGGACGCTGCTTGCTCCAGGAGCCCCACCAGGCCAGACTCTGTGAAGAACTTCCCTGTACATATGCCTTCCTCTTCTGGAGAAAGGATGTCATCTGAAACGGCGGACTCCTCCAACACGTTGGACGAGATGTTCTGTTTAGAGGGACAAATAAATAAGTGATATCTAGGCTGCCAAATGTCTTCGTACCTCACATACACGAAGGTAGTTAGTTGGACTCTTTAGGTGTGTATGTGGACTGAGGTCCGTCCTTGTCCCTGACCTGAAAGGCGACACAGCCAATGGGCAGGTAGCGAGTATCCTCTAGCATGTTGAGGTACTCGGCCACCAGGGCAGCGCTGTGTACCACGCAGTGGGCAGCCTCCGCGTGGTTCCCCCGCTTCGAGTGCTTTCCGGCCATGTTCTGCAGCCACGTGAGTCGCAGGTCTGGAGAGTTCTGGTAGCCCTTAGCGATCCTGCCAAAACAGGCAACAAAAACGCCAAAGGTTAGTGCTGATTCACATCAGAAAAAAAAAAAAAAAAAAAAAAAAAAAAAACTGGTGGAACCTTTATATTAAAAACATTTAATATGATATGCCTTAAGAAAACACAGGCACCTATACACTTAACAGATCTAATGGAAATCAACATGAAAAATTGTACTGTTGGATCTTTCTATTGTAAATTTGCTCTGAAGCCTGTCCAGCACTCCTAAGGCTTTGATGTGACTCAGAGGTGAAGCATATGTGTACAGTTGTAGACAGATGAAGTGTGTGTGTGTGTTAATGACATGAGTCTACCTGTACATGAGGTCCATGAGCATCTCTGGGTCCTGCTGGTGCTCCTTCATCTTCACCGTGTCAGTCAGAATCATGTGCAAATTAAAAACTAGGTCCTGCACCTAAAACAAACAGAGTAATCCTGTTCAGTAAAGCTAAATATAAAGATCTCGCTGTTTACCCCGAGCAGCACAGAAAAAGAATGGTCTAATTTTGAAAATCGTTCACTCTTGCTTCATTAAACTTGCTACTCTGTTTGGGCTTTTAGTTAATAAAGAATACTGGTTTTTAGTTAGGCTTTTAGTAAACAGAGTTTCGCACTGGTTTCAGAATTTTGCTAACTCCGATTTGCCATTCTTAACTATTTAGCACAGCCTTATAATTTAACTTTCCTGCTAACATTAATACTGGTTTTAAAAGCACCATAGAAACAAGGAAATAACCACAGCCCCATTCAGCTTTGTCATGGATAGATGTTCCTGAGAAGGACGTTACCTGCTCAGGGAAGGGTGTGTCTCTTAGCTCCAGGTCTTCTTCAGCATAGGTGAGGATGGTTTTCAGGGATCGCCGCAGGTGCTCCTCATTGAAGTTTTGGGATGTCCCGACCAGGGAGGACAGGGACATGGTGACCTGCATCTTCACGCGAGCGAAGTTCTGCAGCGAGAGAAGAGGTACGCATGCCGAGCAACATGCATGAACACATCTGTGAGCACGAAGCAAACAAATCAGCATGGGGCTCACACTCACGTTGCCAATCTCGAAGTTTTGTCTCATGAGCAGGTACAGTGAGGCGCTAGCATGGCTGCGCACAGAGCCCACACTACTGCTGCAGTGGCGGAGAAGACGCAGGCACAGGTCGGCACACAGCTCCGTGTCATCCTCAAACAGCATCTCAGGGAACTGCAGCACAGAGACAGCACAGTTACTGAACACACACAGAGCTCAGCCTCATCCTCAAACAGCATTTCATGGAATGGCAGCACAGAGGAGACAGCACAGTTGCTGAACACACTTTGCCACACACACACACACACACACACACCGAGCTTGTTAATAAGAAATGACAGGCTGCAATTCACGGCAAGTCTGAGGCACTCACTTTGAAGACGAGTGCTCTCTGTGAAGTGAAGCAGTGCTGCAGGAAGAGGGCGCTCTGGTTCCCAGCCATGCTGTGCAGCAACACCCTCAGAACCCCGCCCAGCACGCTCTCCTTTAGCTCGGACAACACGACAGTCTGGCAGGTAGAGAAGTAGACAGCATATAGTCAGCAGGCCGTCTACGTCACTAACTGCCAGCCCAGCTGCACTAAAGTTGGTACTGGGGACAGGCTGGTGGGGTGCTAAAACATGGCCTCAAAGAGAGAAGCCACCAGGTCTGATAACCGAATTCAAGAAATCACGTCATGTCAGCCATGGTACAAACTGAACAGGCAGGGTTTACATGCATTATCTGCACTTAGTATTTCCTAATATAAAAGCACTGCTCTTCAGTTTTACAAAACTGTATGGAAGTAACGTATACTTGAAATGGAACTGTATCAGTGTACGAAGAACAGCAAAAGTCTGCCTCCACCTTCACAACAATCTCCAGAGTGTCCAGCACGATCAGGGAGGCTTCAGTTGCCATGTTGCCATCTACCACAGACTCCTGTTCCATCTCTGCCTTTGTCCTGTAGGGGGCATCACACACACACAATACATCACAGAAGTGAGACTTAAAGCAGATACATCCTGACTGTAGCTTTCCACATCCAATACCTGGATACTCATGACTTCTGTAAATAAGGCCTTGCTGGTCGGTAACTATGGCTGACCACTGATCAAACCTGGTGTCCAGTTCACTGTGTTCATAATGTCATTTGCCTCAGCACTGCCGCACAGGCTTACTTGTCCACCCGGTCAGCTGGCTGCCTCCAGTGAGTGACATTTTTCCTCCACCTGACATTCTCTTGACTTCCATAGGGGCTTCTCTCTGCAGGGAGGAGAAGCACAATAACACCTGGGCACTACATGCTCACGCACACAGAACCACATGTGCAAGGCTCCGTACCTCGGCTCCGTCGCACCATCTCCTGTCTTGCCCCAATCGTGCCCAGAATGGCCTCCTCCAGCCGAGCCTTCATGTCCTGTGACTTCTTAAACGTCAGGCTATTGATCCTCTCCAGGGCCTTCTTCCCCTGTGGTGGCATGAAGAAAGAAAAAACAGGACAGGTCCACAAACCAATCAGAAATATCCTCACAAAACACCAACCAGCCAACAAAAAGGCATGAGTCTGGATTGGGGCAGAAGAAGTGGGACACAAACCTTGTACTCAAAGCAGGAGACGCAAAGGTGTAGTAGGTCTAGCAAGCGGCTGATGTTCTGCACGGACAGGTCAGACACCCAACGCTCCAGCAGTGCAGCATCCGCATTCTTTAACACCCACAGAAAGCAGAGCAGCAGTGTCCGGCTGCACTCAGCCGAAAGTGAGCTGCTGGCCCGCCCTGCCTGCTACACACGTACACATTTGTCACACTCAGACAAAGGAGCCAATGTGCACAGCCGACAATGCTTAACATTCATGCAAATACACGTGTGCACACATACACAAATACACACACACTCAAGCCAACACACATAAAAAGCTCACAGATGGTTGAGTGTATATATGACAGTATAAACATGCCTCTTTGCACAAAGAATGCAAACAGGGATAGTTTACAGCTAAAAAAAACAAATTTTAACATACTGTTTGTTTTAAACTCACAGTTTAACAGAGCAACAGAGACACAAAAAAAGACCATCAAAGATCTGTTGACAGCTTGATAAACACTTCATCACTGATATGTTGACAAAAACACTGGTTACACACCTAAACAAACACAAACAATTAAGATGACCATCACCGACTTTCCCTAAAATAGCAGGAACTCTCTTGGTATAGAACAAGTTTACAGAACACATTCACACAAGCACTGCCATACCAAAGTACGGTTAGGTCTGAATGCACACACAAACTGCATACAAAAATACGTTTAAAAAATGTACACATGTGGAAACTCAAATGTAAACTCTGTCACGCTGTAATGATTAACAGCGCTCATTCTGAGTGCAGACTGGAAGGGGGCCCTCTAGTGCTGGAGAGTGGTAATGCAATTACGAGAGGCATGCAGCCACTGTCCCCAGACCAGAAGGTGCTATGTTGCTACAGGCACAAATGCTGTTACAAAGAGCAGGATGCATTGCTGGTGTCACTCACCACAGCAGGGAGATTGAAAGGATTTCCTTTGGACAGAGGCAATGGAGACCCGGCAATCGCCATGGCAACAGATTGACTGATGGTGCCGCTGGCATCTGAGTCAATATCGTCAGCAAGAATTGCGGAGGCGTGACGTACCCGAGAGGGAGACGTGTCTGCCAGGACAGGACAGACACACACACATGCGTGCATGCACAAGTGCACACAGGCGTGCAACGCACACACAAACACAGAAATGTTTGCGTTTCTTTCCTTGGACTATGGCTGACTTCTGACAGACATGAATGTGCTTTCTAGCAACAGTGAAATCTCACCAGTGAAATCGTGTAGCTGCCCCAGCGTCTCCATGACGATAGGAATGAGCGGTAGGTACAGCTTGGCGACGTGTGAGCGCACCTGCTGATCGGTGTAGCGTGGGTCGGCGTCATGGCTGCAGAGCAGGGAGTGCAGAGCACTAATGGCCTTTTTGTGTAGGAAGAACACTCTGAGAGAGAGAGAGAGAGAGAGAGAGAGAGAGAGAGAGAGAGAGAGAGAGAGATATGAAGAACATGTATCAGAAGGAACATCACACCACTGAGATACAGATAAGCCCAGACTGATGTAAAAATCACCGAGTTAACTAGTAACATTAATATACAATAGTTTTACCTATTGAAAAATCACCACACTTGGAAAAAAAAAAACAATAATAAATCTTTGAATACTTATTTATAAAATGCTTTAATATTCTTGGCACCAAAAGCTAGACAGCCTCTACTTAACATTTTTAACAAAGCAAAATGTTGCTTGTACACATATCACTGGATACATTTCAACATACATCGGACTGTCAGTCAGTCATTTTCTATACCAATTCATGCAGTTAAGGATCGTGGGGAAGCCTGGAGCCCATCCCAGAACACATAGGGCACAGGGCAGGGGACACCCAGGGTGGGTGCCAACCCACCACAGGGCGCGCGCGCACACACACACGCACACGCGCACGCACTATGGGCAATTTAGACACTCCAATCAACCTAACCTGCATGACTTTGGAAGGAAACCGTAGAACCCTGAGAAAACCCACCAAGCACAGGGAGAAAATGCAAACTCCACACACAGGCCAAGGCAGGAATTGAACCCCAGGTCTGAAGGTACAAGGTGACAGTGCTAACCACTACGCCTCCGTGCCGCCCACATAGAACTGAACGGATGAAAAATACGACTGGTGTTGGTAGCTGGTTATTAATGGTCAATTTGTGCTGATGACAGACTGACCCCTCCCCGTCTGGCTCCAGGATGAGGGACAGCTCAGTGAGCAGCAGCCCGGACAGGAAGTGCTGCTGCCTGAAAGGGACGGACAGCTCAAACATGCTGACCACATTCTGGTCCTGCGCTGGATAGGAGAACGCTGAGCTCTGGGGAGAGAAGTAGCACTTGGGTCACAAGAAACACACACACAGAGTCACGTGTGCACACGTGCACGCACGTGCAAACACAGATGCGCGTGCCCGCCATGATATGCATGGGATACACCAGTACATACCTGGGAGGTGGTGGACGAGGTGGAGGGAGATGGGGAGGCGGGGGGGCTCAGCGAGGCACAGGGAAGGTTGAGCGTAACGTAGTGCTCGTGGCTGCACACGATGCGGATGAAGTCCATGCGCAGAGCGGTCAGGGAACTAGGGTTCGGCGATGTGTGTAATTTGTTGGATATCTGTCACATGAGGGAGGGAGGGAGGGAGTAAGGGGGAGAGAGAGAGGGAGGCACATTAAAGACACTGGACTTCTTCCAGGGACTGCAGCTCTTACACGATTGCACATGGATATGATATTCATGTCTATACACATAGAAACAAAGACAGCCTGTGTGTGTGTTCTAGAGCGACAGCAAGACAAACGACCAGATAAACTGACATGCTGTCAGTTTGACATACACAGCACTGCATACCTGTTTGTAATAGGTGCGGATGAGGTTGAACACAAAGCCCCTGTCCATGAGAGAGAGCAGGTCATTGAGGAAGAAGGCCAGACTGCTGTTTAGTTTCTCCACAAGCTCCACGTCCTGGGAGGAGCAAAGCCAAGCACATCATGAGACTCACACAAGCCACAAACCACCTTTGGACTGAGCTCCCCTCCAGACAGTCGCTGCACACTCTCACCACTGTTTTTATAACCGGTTAATGACCTAGAACCGTGTGAACTGTGTATATGTTACAATGTGACAGACAGTGGGAAGTAAGCAGTGCATGGTCCACTCAGGGATATAAATACTAACAGCAGGACAAAGTTTGTTAAGAGTTGGGGGGGGGGGGGATTGCTGTTTCCATCATAGCTGATTCATGGGACGCTGTCTTTGACAGCAGATAAATTCTTGACACATTTTTCTCTGTCTAAACCCTTCATTAGAAGAGTGAGAGATGGTCAGCTTTTTCAGTTAATTCTGCTGTTCACATTTAATATCTTGTTGAAAGTAGAGATTTTAAAGATTCAGGCAAGACTAATATTTTTAAATAATGTTATCATTATCTATTATTGGCGGCACGGTGGTGTGGTGGTTAGCATTGTTGTCTTGCACCTCCAGGCCTGTGGTTCGATTCCTGCCTTGGGTCTGCGTGCATGGAGTTTGCATGTTCTCCCTGTGCTTGGTGGGTGTTCTCCAGTTTCCCCTCACAGTTAAAAGACGTAAGTTTGGAGACACCAGTCAACCTAATTGCCCATAGTGTGTGGGGTGTGTGTGGGGTGTGTGTGGGGTGTGTGCGCGCGCGTGCCCTGCAGTGGGCTGGCGCCCCACCCTGGATGTCCCCTGCCCTGCACCCTGGGTTGGGGTCCAGGCTTCCCATGACCTTTAACAGGTAAGTAGTATGGAAAATGAATGATCTATTATTAGTTTTAGGCTCCTCGCCACCTACAACCCTGAATGGGATAAGCGGTTTTGTAAACGATGCATAGATGGATGGACTGCTAGTTTTAGTACTACTAGGTTATTATGGTCGTGCAGCTGAAATTTTGAAGATGCGTCGAAACAAAAGGCCATCGTGAAAGTGATTTCCGACTACCTACTGTGTTAATTACTAGTATTTTTAATACCCAACAGTAAGGGAAATATGTGTTGAAAATATCTTCTCAACTAACTAAAGAGATCAACTGAAAACCAGTCTCTGGAGCTTCACAATAAAAGCTTCTTTCTCAAACGGTTATGGTTTGTATGTCATATTTCACGGCAAAGCAATAAAGACTGCTCAGTCAGACTGAGACTCCTGTGCATAATGATCCCTTACGTTAACTGTAGCTAAAAATGTCTGTTGACATAACGCATGAGAAATTAAAAGTCTGCCCCTGATTTTGTGTCAAGTGATTACACAAATTACATTTAATTGCTGAGCTGATGCATGTCAGCCTAAGATAATTACAATTTTAAATTTACACAGATTAATGCTTTATTAGTACGGCACAGCTTCAGCTCCTTGATGAATGATGGTACAGCAAGGTCCTTACAGGCTGTCTCTTTAACAATTATCCACTACCACAGGGATGCAGGACATTGAAACTCAAACTACTCTTAGACAACTGATCCAGAACCTGTTCATGAACAGAACTGAGGCTATAGCGGTTGGGAGTTGGTAATCTGCAGGCAACAATTGAGGCATGAGCATGTACCTTGTGATGCCGGCTGGCAATGTCAGTGCTGATGGCACACACTAGGGCAGAGATGTCATCCACAAAGCGGTCAGGGAAGCGCTGCTTTCTCGGGGCGTCCGTGCGGGATGTGAGGAAGAGGTGGTGGGACATACTTTTCACCTGGCCAGGAACACGGAGGAAGGTTATGGCACAGTGGTGAAGAGAGAGACCCAACACTCACTGACAGTCTCACAGACTGTATTAACGTACAGACAGGAGTCGTCCACATATCTGTCCCACTCTGTCTCGCTCCAGTCACCATTCCTGTCACCTGTGTGCTCATGTCTGTCCCACTCTGGCCACTTATGCTCCCACTCTGTACCCACAAAGCTCCACTGTGTGGGGTCAAATTTGACTAAGTAAAAGCTCAGCATTATGGGGCAGGGAGCCATGAGAAAAAAAATACTGCGGTTCGTAACAACTTTACTGCTACCGCGGGAATCTGTTAAAATTCCTATTGCTACCACAAAATTACAGCAGTTACTGGGGATTTACCACGCTATCCCTTACTGTGTGACTCTCTACTCTGTATTGCTGACAATTGCTCTTATTTATTCTAGTAATTTATTCAATTTATTTTAAATTTATTCAATAATAGTCAGTTAAAAGGATAAGTGCATTTGTGTGTGTGTGTGTGTGTGTGTGGAAAAGGTGACTGTATGCATGACAGTGTAAATGTGTGTTAGAGAGAGGTGCATGGTACTGACCATGAGCTGGAAGAACCACCAGGCCTGATGCAGGGCTGCCTCCCTGACAGTGCTGGTGCTGACCACCCACTGCAGGGCCAACTCTTCATGAAGCAGCTGAACACAGGGGAGTCAGTCAGCACAGGAAACAGGCACCACACACACACACACACGACTGAGTCAGCCCAGGAAACAGGCACCATACATGCACGCACACACACAACCCAGTCAGCCCAATAAACAGGCACCGCGCGCACACACACACACACACACGCGCGCACACACACACACGCGCACACACACGCGCGCACACGCGCGCGCACACACACACACACACACACACACACACACACACAC
>JABJVR010004423.1:0-14726 GCA_025773905.1 Chitala chitala
TCCTCCTGTCTGGCAGCTCCATCCTCACCATTCTTTTCCCTATATACTCTGTATCCCTCCTCTGTACGTGTCCAAACATCTAAGTCTCGCCTCTCTCACTTTGTCTCCAAACTGTCCTACCTGTGCTGTCCCCCTAATATGCTTGTTTTTAATCCTGTCCAATCTCGTCACTCCCAGTAAAAACCTCAGCATCTTCAGCTCTGCTGCCTCCAACTCTGCCTCCTGTCTGTTTGTCAGTACCATTTTAGCTAATTGTTTACTGTAATACCTTAGATAACATGCAAAAAAAATGACATATTTCTTCTGGCTGGCACCTTCCTAACAGACAGCAGCTGGCAAGTAGAGGTCCTAAGTAGCTTTTTCTCAGAACAACACAAAGTATTGGTCATGTAGTGAGAGGAAGTGCAGTCACGTAGAACATTGTGAGCAACTGACCCTAAAGCAAAGCAAATCTGCACATTGAACATTGGCGTTTAGGTCTTTATAACTAAACCTGAGATCAAGGCAATGCATTATAGACAAATGCTAATTATACACAAGACTTTAAGCTTACCTGATGGAAGTTTTTTAACAATATCCTTAGATTTATAGCATTATGCATTCACACTTGTCAATAAGACACATCACCATTACGCTGCCTACCAACAGTGAAGTAGGAAAGGGAATTCGAAAAGCATAATTCATTCTCGGACACTACTGGTTGCAGATGTAAAAAGTAACATAACGTAAGGCACGTACGAAGACCTCCTTTAGCACCTGCAGTCATGTTGACAAGATTTGAACTCCCAGCTTCCAGTCCAGTGGCTGTGGTTGATTAAACCGGCCAATTAAATGAAGAAGTAGATTCCGTTTCCATGCTGGGCTAGTTCCGAGTGCTACTGGCTCACTAAATGAATGTGTCATTTCGTGAATCCTGTGAGGATGTCAAGGTGCCACCACTGGAGTGTGCAGTTGGGAGTACAGCTGAGTTGGCTACAGGGGGCAATGACATACTTTGACTGAATTTAAGCAGAGCAGCATCTGAAATCATGCCAACATGTGTTCCAGATGATGTTGACAAATATGTGTAAATGCACTAGACATTTAAAAGGAAACTTAGAAAACTGGCAATTTGTTAAATTTTTATATTCTGTACTTTGGGCAGAAGTGCACAGCAAAAAGATCCAAAGCTCAGTGTTCCGGTGTTCATCGTGCAGGCTTGTGACCATAACAGGTCCGTTTGTACACGTAAACATATTGCTGTTTGTTCACATTGCAGATTAATTCTGTTTATGCATTTTTTTTAAGTTTCGGGTTGTACAAGTTTATGTTATGTATTCAACTACGCAAATTTAAGAGAACACAAATACTTTGCCTGTAGGTTTACGATGAAAACGTGGAATGAATGCTTTTTATTAAGTAGAAACCAATTCACATTTATTTGGAAGAGTTTTAAATCACCAGATTGCTTATTTATATAGAATAGAGATATTCATATCCCATTTTTTTAGCTTTTGATCCATCAATTAGTGGTTTGTTAAATTGTGTCTTTTTCCTAATGGCTCATCAGGTTTTCAATTCTCCACACTAATGTCATCTCACATGAAAGTTTTGCATACTTCATTAGTTTTTCCAAAACTATCAAATGATATCCTAATTAAATGGCACTTAAAATACATAAGATGCAATAACCTTGAGAGAACTTTCAGTTTGTATATAATAAGTTGTCCATAATTTTCATCTGTTGAAACATAAAAGTAAATGACGCATTGACTTAAGCATCATAGTGTTTTCACTGCGTCCCTGTTCAACACAATTTCTGTTTTAGCTCCTTTATACTTGAAGAGGTACAGATATCTCACAGCTTTGGCACCCTGTTATACAAAATAAATTTCTGTTTGAAATGAATTACAGAGATAAATTTCCACTGTGGCACACAAAATCAGTTACAGTGCTGCTTCTGTAAACATTATTTTGTTTTTCAATTAATAAACGACATGTTTAATGTAGCAGAACAAACATCTCACAGCTTATCTGAATACGAAACTGCCTTCAAAATAACTTCTCAAAATGCTCAACACTGCGTTTAAATTTAAACAACAAGGTAAAATCCATTGCTGTAAAACTGTGTTTGCTACGCTTTAAGTTGTTCTTTTAAATGGCACTTCAACTTAGGAGTGAATGATACACACTTTTGAAGAGTTTCAGGAATACGTCGTTTGGAAAGGCAGCACTGAAGTGTGACACTAACTACCAAGGCTGATAAATGATCCCTGATCAGCTGCTCACGTTTTCTTGGTACTGTGTACAGCAGAAGTGTAAAATAATCACAATCCATTTAATGTTTCTTTAAAAAGTTGGAACACAGAGTGTGGGCGACAGCTGCTAATGAGAAACGCTGACACGGTGCAGGTGTTCTTTGTTAACATGTGGAATGTAAATCACCAAAGAAAGTTTAAGTAGGGGAGTAGGAAGAATCTTTGTCACAAGAATAGGAAAAAAATTTGAAAACTGGTAAAAAGTTTGAAAAAGAATACACACCAGTCATCCTTAACAGTTTATATTGAGTAAGCCCCATTGTGCTTCCAAACCAGCCCTGAACCATTGACTGTTGAGATATGGACTCCACTAGACCTCTGAAGGTATGCTGTGGAGTCTGGCTTCAAACTTTTAGTAGCAGTAAGTTGTGACGTGGAACCTTCATGGATCTGACTTTTTATTCCAGCAGATCCCACAGATGCTCAATTGGACTTAGGTCTGGAGAACTTGGAGGCCAAGTCAACACCCTGAACTCTTTGTTGTGTTCCTCAAACCATTTTTGAACCATTTTTTCAGTGTGGCAGGGCATGCTGAAGGGGTGCCATTTCCATGAAGGGGTGTATATGGTCAGCAACAATGTTTAGATAGGTACGTGTCAAAGTAACATCCACATGAATGGCAGGACTCAAGGTTTCCCAGGAGAACATTGCCCAAAGCATCACACTGCATCTGCTGGGTTGCCTTCTTCCCGTAGTGCATCCTGGTGCCGTCTCTTCCCCAGGTAAGCGATGTGCACGCACCTAGCCATCCACATGATAAGACAAAAGAAAATGTGATTCATCTGACCAGACCACCTTCTTCCATTGCTTCAAAGTCTAGTTCTGATGCTCACATGCCAATTGTAGGTGCTTTTGGCAGAGGACATGGGTCAGAATGGGCATCCTGACCGCTCTGTAGCTATGCAGCCCCGTACGCAAGAAACTGCAATACGCTGTGTGTTCTGACACCTTTGTATTAGAACGAGCATTAACTTTTTCAGCAATTTGAGCTACAGTAGCTCGTCTATTGCATCAGACTACACAGGCCAGCCTTCACTCCACACATGCATCAGTGAGCCTTAGTCGCCCATGACCCTTCAACGGTTTACCTACCTTAGACCACTTTTGGTAGGTCCTGACCACTGTGGACTGGGAACATCCCACAAGAACTGTAGTTTTGGTATTGATCTGACCCAGTCATCTAGCCATCACAATTTGGCTTGTGTCAAAAGTTGCACAAATCCTTACTCTTGCCCATTTTTTCTGATTTCAACATATCAATTTTAACATGGGACAAAGTGTTCACTTCCTGCCTAATTTGTCCTACCTACTTTCAGGTGCCATTGTAACAAGATAATAAATGTTTTTCACCTGATTTTATAATGTTATGGCTGATCGGTGAATATTTAGAGATTTCCCACAATACAAATTTCTGATCAATGTATGGATATCCAAAAAACCAATACATTTTTTTCATATAAGTGAGAAAACACCAATCTCTGGGATAAAAAGATGGACAACTTTGCCTTAATAAAAACATGAAATAAATTTCATTTTCCATGCCTCCCACATGTTCAGATTACACCATGTATCTGTCAATAATTTTTTACCTTTGAAAAAAGCATTACTTTGCACTAATGAAAATTCAACACCATCAGAAGAAGAAAATGTTGTAAATGTTTTTTTTTTCTCCCATGCAGCATATAACTACTGACACCCAGAGGATGGGAGAGACTGCACTGGAGTTCAAAAACTACATTTATAGCAACAGGAAAATTCCTGTTTTGCAAAAGAAAAAAACATTATAGGAGCCTCAACTGGATCTAAAAAATACATCCGAGAAGCTTCTCAGAACACCCTGAACATTGAAAGCCTCTTCCAATAAACCATTTTCTAAAATAAATAAATGAACAACAGCTTTCACTGGCTAAATCTTCCTACATTTTATTAGTTTCATCAACATAAATTCTTCTGACATAACTTTATCATTAACATTTTCATTTGTTGCTGGAATGGATTGTCTGTACCACAGTCTAACACTGTCTGCAAACGAGTCTTCGTTTACTTGTGTATCTTCCAAGACAGAAACAGTGAATACTGGGAGTTGTGTAAATGGTTTGATGGTTGCCGAGTGTTTGCTTATCACTAGAAAGTGCTGATACTGTGGCAGTTACAAAGATTAAATATAAACTTACAGACAATTACTGATTTTAAGAAAAGTCAAATTCTAAAATGGGAAAACAGTCATGCACCCTTGTAGAACCACTAGCTACAGTTAGAAAGTAAACTACAGTTAGAAAAATGTAAAATGCAGCCACAAAATACATAGGTTTAGACAATGTTTGGGTCATTTGCAAAGCTTACTGTACCATTAACAAATCAAAAATAAATAAATTAATTAAAACAAAGTAAACCAGAAGCAAAGTAGTTTCTTTATTTAGGGCTAATTGAACCTTTCAGGTTTCCCATGTTGAACACTGTACAATATAACCATAGGTTGTCTGAATCCTGATGAATATCAGATGAATAATTCTAATGTTAATTATAACGTTGAATAATATATGCAAAATCCTTTCATTGTGGGTAATGAAGGAAGTTAGACATGTCATTAAATGCAGAAGCTTGGTTTTTAATAATCATTTGTTAAAGCTTGTGGTATGAAGACTAGATGCATATATATATACAGATATATATATATGTTACATGTATCAAATGTTCTTGAGTACATATATTTAAATATTAAAGGTATTTTCCATTTGAAACATATGCAAAGAAAAAGTTGTTTTTAGTCTCAATTTCCATGAAAATCTATCCATTAAAGGCTTTGAGTTTTCTAAAATCATATTTTTCATGTATGACTTTTTAGTGTTTACATTGTTTTATGACCACAAACTTAAAAAAAATGTCATCAGCTGTTTAGCATCAGACTTATAGAAAGTTGTCAATGGGTCACTTCTATCAGGCAGGATCCCTGAAACACTAAAGGCTGCAGTTATTAAGCCCATGTTGAAAATGAAACACCTGGATACTTCTATGATCAGTAATTATAGGCCTGTTTCAAGTCATCCTTTTATAGACAAAGTTATTGAGAAAGTAATTTTTAGTGAAATCATTAACTATTTGAACATAAATGGTTACTGTGAAAACTTTTAATCAGGCTTTCGTCCTTATTTTAGTACTGAAACTGCTTTAATAAAAATATTAAATGATAATATTCAATATTGGAAAACTGGGCTGGGCTCTCTGGAGTGGTACCCAGGTAGTGCAGGACATGTGTAGGATGTAGAGATTATGGTGTTTCTCTTGATAGGTATGAATCCAATAAAACAGGTATGATGTATGGAGTCCCACAAGGTTCCATCCTTGGCCACTTTAATTCAATGTGTACATACTTCAGTTTGGTCAAATTCACGAGCATTAAGGTCACCCATCATAGCTATGCTGATGACACTATAAGCTCTCTCAACAAATACTTATGGTCATCCAGACCAATTATGTCTATGCACTGAACTCGTAAACAATTGGATACAACAAAATTTCTTTAAACTAAATGCAGAGAAAACTGTCATAATCTTATTCTGCATACGAAGAGGAAAAGTTTAAACGTAGTATCTATCTGGAATCAAACTACAACCTGTGTTAGGAATGTAAGGGTAATACTAGATGGAGATTTTAGTGCTAATGACCAAATGAAAAGCTAAATCTGCATTTTCGAATCTCAAACAGCAATTTTTTTTAAATCCATGTCAGGACAATGCTTGGAGAAAATAATAACATGCAGGCTGGACTACTGCGATGCCACTTTTACTGGACATCCCAGAAGGATCATCAGAGAGCTACAACATGTCCAAAATTCTGCAGCCACATTTTTAACTAATACTATAAAAGTCACATTACTCAAGGTCTCCAATCTTAGCACTGGCTTCCATTGAAATACGGAATTGAATTTAAGGTATTGTTGCTAGTGGAGAAACCACTAAATTGTCTGGGCCCCAAACGTATCTGTGAAATATTAGATGAATACAGGTTGGTTAGTGGTGCTTAGGGTTTGAGCTAAACATGGTGAAAGTGCATTAACTTATTATGGACCCGTTGCTGAAACTAACTTCCTGTAGATATTAGATTTGCCCTAACCCTAGCAAATTTAAAAATGAAATAAAAACTGCCCTATTTTTACAGCTTTTAACTAGTTTGCCTGGATTCCGTATGCATCTGTCCTCATTTTTAAATTAATACTGTATCATGTGTTTGTTTTTGTAAATATTGCTTTTACTTGATCTAATTTTCTGTATAGAATATTGAATGGCCTTGTGCACAATAATGTTATATAAATAAAAAACATATACTGTTACTACTACTGTGTTCAAAACATTTTTTCCCCTTTCACTATGTTTAATATGCTTTATCATATAAAACTTTAACTAATTAGAATTAGGTGGTGTGGTGGTTAGCACTGTTGCCTTGCACCTCCTGGCCTTGGGTTTGTGTTTGGAGTTTGCATGTTCTCCCTGTGCTTGGTGGGTTTTCTCAGAGTTCTCCGGTTTCCGTCCAAAGACGTGCAGATTAGGTTGATTGGTGTCTGTAAATTGCCTGTTGTGTGTGCTCCCTACCTTGGGTTAGGGCCCTGCCCTGTGTCCCCTGGGATGGGCTCCAGGCTTCCCTTAACAGGATAAGTGATTTGGAAAATAAATGACTATAACTATGCACCACCCATCTGGAACCACGCCTTCTTTAACTGCTCAAGAAACAAAAGTGCATAGGGTCTTAGAAATGGACCAAATGCCAGGAACACAGGCAAAAAACACAAATGTGGATTCAAGATCACACCATATGGATTTGCAATTTCTTGACACCCAGCCTTCAATCAAAATTAGGATCTGAGGTGAGTCCTCTGGAATACCTTCAATTTTTTACATTTGAAATCTTAGAAAAAGAGTGTCCCATCCAAGCACTGAAGAATCCTCCTCAGACGGCTGATTTGTCCTACAGAAACCTGGATGGGATTATAAAACGAAAATGTATACACTTATATACCCAAACAGGTATTTTAGCCATATTATCAAGTATGACAGAATACTGAAACTAACTGAAATTTCTGTCCTACAAAAAATAAATTTTAAAATAAATAATAAATTGTAATTTAGTAAATAAATTGCTGCCATTACTCAAATGTTTTTAAATTTTTTTAAATTCATTTTTAAAAGAATGAATAATAATTATATAACAAATTACAATGTAAACTCCATCATTTCCAAGGCACTGTTTTCTGACATAGTGGTAAAGTCAGGTGTGCGCTCCGGTGTCTAAGCTTGTTAAATGATTCTCCACAGCGATGACCCGCACATAATTCTCTGAAATGAACATTATTGATTTCCTTATTAAATGCGATCTGCCTACTGTGAATTTTGTTCTTACCTGTACATTGGACTTTATTCAAAGTCATGGTTATTTGCGGTTCTCCAGATGAGAGCCGGGACTCATTACCGAGGATGATAAGTCAGTTGTGTGCCAACAAAAACCGTTTACTGCGGTGAGCTCGTTTTATCGCGTGCTAATGGAGCTCTTACAATGAGACACGCACGCAGCACATAATGGTCAACAGAATGCGGCATCTTTGTGTATATTAATACTGTCCTTGGCAGCGCTTGGAGATGAGAGAAATTTGCAGTTTCCTGAACAAATTTGTAGTGTACTGTTAAGAAACTGCAAAGAGACTAACTATTCCCTTTCAGTTTGGGACAAAATTATTTTACACACATTTATTTAAATATATTAAACGGTGGCGTATTGCTGCCACCATACAAAAATAAAATATGATCAGTTTTGTGTTTTAACACAAAACGTTTTGCGTTATAACACAAAATTTTCCCCTTAACATGCAATAATTTTTATATGGTGGCAGCAATACAACACCGTAAGCTATAGAGCCATGTATACACAAAAATAACCACAATCACACGTTAAATACAACTTCAGTGATCAATGAAATATTGTAGTGTAATACATTTTTTTTTTCCACAACAACTTTCCCAAAACCTTTTGTAGTTGTGTAAAGGCTTTGAGCATTTTTCTCTGTGTCATTTTGCCACTTGGCTCCCCTGAATATTCTAACAAATGCATCAATAATAGAATGTCAAGTGTGATTTTAGTTGTTGTAAAATATCTTCGTCTGTTCTCTACTTCACAAATATTGTACCAGAGAAGACACACATCCACGGAACTGCAGAGGTCCACACTGTGGAAAAAGCTTGATTGCAGTAATTATTAATAGAGCATTTTCAAAAAAGAACGACAATAGGAACTAATCATCTCAAACATAAGAACGATGACTGCCAAGTACAGAATTATATGCATATTTTGCTGAAACCTTTGCACCATTTTCACATTTTCTTGATTTGCTCTCATTACGCTCTGAAATAACAAATAATATTTGTAATACGGAGCTTGCAGCACACATTTTGGTCCAAAAAAAGATGTAAATATATGATTAATATGAAAAGAAATGGAAATGAGAGCATTATTAGTCATTCTCTCGGAAAGCTTAAATTATTTTCTAAGCATAAAATTTTCCTAACAATCCACACAAGCACTTGCGCGGCCTCCGTTTGAGTCCAGCGACTGTGTTTCTGAATCGTGGCTTTTGTACATTAAGAGTTAAACTAAGTAAATAAAAGAGCAGCCTCTGTTTGCTCTCTGGGCAGCATGGTGAGTTTCAAACCCATGGTCAAGTGTGAAAGGCCATGAGTTTTTAAATCAAGTCAGGGGCTGTGAGCAGCTATAGAAGCGAGAGATCAGGATGAGGACAAAGGGGCCTTTGAGTGTCCCCCCGGAACAGAATCAGGTCAATCATCACTGAGAGGGACCCTGAAAGCGCTTTGCTGATGCTGGGTGTCTGTGGAATCTGGGAGTCCCTCTGAAACAGGCTGGTATGGATCCGGTGGCAGACTCAGCCGTGAGGTATCGAAAAGGACAAAGGATGGCGGACGAGTGCCCACAGTGTCCTGAGCACTTCGGTAACAGCTCCACCTGAGAATAAGTGGAGGAGACACTGCCTGAGGTCTGCAAGGAAGCACCACGCCAAAATGTGACAAACTGTGTTGCGTTCACATGGAGAAACCTCAACACTTCTCTAGTCTGAGTACCCGGAGGTATGTTCAGCAGAGACCCAGCGCTGCTGGTCTTCCAACAGTCAGTGTCTCTACACATGAGTCATAGCTGCAACATATTAGGGGAAATGTAAGAATCTCCTCAGTAGGAATCAATAAGCTCTCTCACACTAGAGAACAATTACTGTATGTAGCGGAATGTGAAAGCACTACAATGAAAATCCCTCGGTAGTCAGGATAGGAGTATAATTAGTCCCCCAAGTGAGGGACTCAGGTCTTTATCTCAGCAGGCTGTTTGTCCTGTCTGGTAACTCTGTGGGTTTGAGGTCACGAGTTTAAGCCTGGGTCACCCCGGTTACACATGCATACTGACTAGGAATTCCAGACCAAGTGAAACCACATCCTTCACCACATCCTTTACTGCTATAGGCAAGCTGTACCAAATGGTGTTTACCCCATAATCTCTAAATTGAAGAACCGCTCCCACACATACTGAGGTGCAATGTGACATGGCCAATTCTCCTGAACACAGCATGTCTTTGGCCTGTAGGAAGAAATGAAAGTAAATGATACACATGCACTGGAAAATCAGGCAAACTCCATACATGTGATGCCAAAGCCCAGGTTAAAACCCCTGCAGTGTGACACAAACACACAACCCAGTGAGCCACCGCAAGACAAAAACAGACAGAGCAGAGTGCAGGAAATACTGTGGATTCTGCTCATGAAAGAAAAAACTAAAATACAAGTTTACCTTCAAATGGTAATGAACTTCAGCTTGAATGACTCCATCCCTAAACTTGCCTGAGATTGATTAAACCTATATACGTGATGTTACAACAACCTGGCTCAGCCTAAACAACCTGGCTCAGCCTAAACAACCTGGCTCAGCCTAAACAATGCTGACTGCAACAAAGGGAAGAAAAGTCTATATTTCTGTACATTTACCCAGAAAGATCAGTGGCTGTGCAGTAAACACACAAATCCCCCAACTGAGAGTGTTTCTTTAAGTACATACTGAGTGTTTATACTGTATAGTACTCATCCAACGAATAAAGTACGTTTTATGTACCAAAGCATCTTCGAGTAATGAGCAATTTTCACAATATAGACAGTGGGTACTACAGAGGGTAGAATTTATTTTTCCCAGTATTTATGTTTAGCTGAAGTGAAAAATAATTAGTTGTTCTCAAATATTCCAAGTTGTTATTGAAAGTGTGTCATTCTGACTCTTTGTATTACAAGCATGCAACAGAAAAACCAACTTTCTTATAAAGAAGATGATGGCGATGATGATGATTTTTGGAGGGAACATCTTGTCTTCATGCATGAGGAGAAGTTGTCAGTTTGTGCTGAATGTGAGATGTTGACAGCAGAGCTCTGAGCAGAGGCCTTTGGGACTGTGTTGACTCTCCTGGTGTCTGTCATGTAGGACGGAAAACCTGAGTGGTCATTACATGATCACTGACTACAGCAAGCTGCTGTCTACCATGTCAAACAAATGTGTTCCTCTCGGCACTAACTTAAGGTTGCTGTACTGCTGCTTCCGTCTGCCACTTGGGGAGGGCAGACATGGTGGCTGTGAAGAAGACCTTCCCAAAGGAAGGTACTCCTTTAGGAAACAAGGACCTGGCATTATGAGCCAACTTCCGCTTCAAGCCCTGATCCATCACCCATCAAGCGAAGCCGATTTAAAGATGCTGACGGATCGCAAGATCATTAGATGGGTTCAAAAGGCGGTGTCCTGTCAACATTGTACTGCTGACTCTGGCCGAATATTTTACACATCCATCTATTTTCCATAGTGCTTATCCTGTGTAGGGTTGCGGGGAGCTTGGAGCCAATCCCAGGGAGCTTAGGGCAAGGGACAACCTGGACAGGGTGCCAACCCCTCACAGCACAATGTTTTACACAGACTTTCAACAGTCCAGTTACAATCAGAATTTCACACGTTTAAAAACATTACATCAGTTTAAGACCTTAGTAATGAAAATTTAGTTGTTCTGCAATGCAGGAAATTGTAAACGCAAATGAATGCTCTTTTGGAACTGTAATAAAAATGTGTATAAATATTAATTTATATGCGTAGTATTACAGATGGGGGCGATTCTCATCTCTGATTGCAATGAACAGAATCTGCTGTCTAATATTTGTGCAAAAACAGTGTGAGCTTCATTATTAAGGCAGTCTTCTGTTTTATGAACCCACTGAAAGGAATCTGAAAATGCTAAACTGCATACAATTATATCTAAATCGTAGTATACGGAATGTTAGCGGCTGGCTTTTTGGATGTATTTTCATGCAACAATATAACTGAAAATATGCATGTAAACACAGTATACATTTGTACTGGGATCACACCCTAATTGCATTTCAAAAGTCACTTTCATAGTGAACAAAAGGTACGTAATATATTTACTGGATCACTAGTCACAAACAGACATACGCTTCCTGAATGCTGTGTTTTACTGCCGTCCTTGTGCACTTTTCACTAATCACACAACAGCGCAGCGGTGCGCCTGATCCTAACAGACGGACCCCCTTCCTGGTTACTACACTTGTCCCCCTCTCCCAATGGTTTTGGTTTATTAGCCACTATCTGTATCTAAAGATGTGCATTTGGTGTAGCAGTGGTTTCCTGCCCTGAAAAGCACTTTATTTATGAACACCCCCCAGCATCGCCACATGAGCACCCCATGTCCACTCCTCTCAGCAACAAGACTTCATTTGTGTCCCTTATTTTCACAACTAAGGCAACAGACTCAGATTTCTAACAAGATAAGTTGCCTTTGCAGTATAAGCAGGTCAGTCCATCTGCCCTCCACCAATCAAAGCACAGTCCCTGACATTGAGGGCAGAGCGAGCTCCAGATGAAAGGACTGCTCTGGTCATTTCCTGACCACCAAAGTGAGGACGATGTGCTGAGAAGCAGCCTCTGCTGATTGTTACCCATGCCCTAACTCCATCTAGTTCTCTCTGAAATATTGATTTCACATTAGATAAACATGAATCTTCTAAATAAGAGGTGAATGAGCAGGAATTGACCTCCTCATTGTGTTCCGCTCTTAAAAAGTCAGCAGGACACACTCTATGGAGTTTAATTTTAGCTCTAATTACCTTTCTCAGTCAAGTGTATTGGAGTAACAAATCAAACATGCAGCTGAAGTTTAAATTCTCTGTGTAGACTACAAAGGTCAAACACCAGCTAAGAGCTCCGCATCAACGTGACCATTAATCAAACTATTTGAGGCATCATTTCAAAGGGGAAATATGGCAGAATAGTGAGTAACGCTCCATATTCCTCGAGACATTTGGAGCCGTTCAGAGCTGCCATCACAAGGCCAGGCTGATGAAAGCATAAGGAGCTGACGCGCTGAGTTATTTCAGAAGAATCGCGTGATCTGGTCCAATGAGATCTCAAACCGTTTAGGTCTGCAAATGTTTTCTGTACAGCTGATGATTGTGTTTGGCTGCTTAGAGTATGCGGGCAATTTTCAGAAAGCTACAGACGAAACTCCTCAGGACTTATGAGAAGATGTCATTGATTCAATATCCAGTGCTTTGGAGGGTCTACACATGACAGGTAATATCAGCCACCTGAATCGTTTCTTTTCTTTTTTTTTTACACGTTAGTACTTTATTAAAAGTTGCTCTTTAAAAAGTACTCCTGTCAAAGGTGGCAGTCACGCATCTGTCCTTTCTGTTTAATTTAAAGAGGCTATCAGCTTCAAATGTGGCTAATAGATTTATGTTTATACTGTATGCTCACAACGTTGGATGGAATTGGTATGAAACATGGTGCCGTTTGAAAAATACCTTAAAGAACAACTGATGAAGTATGGCCTACCTCAGCAGAAGTGTTTAAGTCCCTCAAATTACTTACACAGCAGAACTATGATGGCGGGCTGTATATCTGGTAAATAGATTCTTGTAACCTTTTATTAATCAATAAATGCAGTGGGACGTATCAAGCCATTTCGCATTGTGCTTTGCTTTAATGTTGCCAATTCATTGTCTTGATGCCCAGAATATCCATTAAGATCAAGGCTTCTTAAAGAGTCAGGTTTATGAACATCAGTTTCAAGATCCTATAACACAGCACCATGAAATAGCGCACCATTTACTGCCACTGAATATCCTGATATTCTTGTAAATGAATAAATTTGTCAAACCTCCACCGTCACTTACAGCAACCATTACAGCTCACCAGTACGCCCTGCAGGCATGCACATACATCCGCACACACACACGCACGAACGCACACGCACACACGAAGCACACGTGTGTACACGCACAGCACAGGACAGTTTTGCACAATATAAGATGTATTGTGGAGAACAGCACTATGGAGGTAAAAATGAAAAGGTGCAGCACAAATGACATGGATAATTAATCACTCGTACAATTAATGTTTTTATTAGTGTCAGCTTATATGTAAGTTTACAGACCAGTTTTATAAATATCTGTTTTTTCCTTATAGCAAAAACAAGTACTTTTTCATGATAATGCTAATCTCTATTCTCTCCTATTTTTCATGAACTTGTTAAGGGAGTTTTCCTGTCTTACTGAAATTTAATGTGCTGCATGTGTTAACCTTATAATCAAAATACTGGAATAATTAAATGTACCATATTGGCCTCTTTACTCTTTTATTTTTTAATTCTTGCTCACCTGTCACTAAGCACTGTCATCAGTGTATGTGACAGCGTCCAGCGTCGGGCTAGACCGACCGTACGTTACGCGTTAACTGTCCTTTCTGTCCGAGCGAGGCGGAACCATTACCTCGCAGCACATGAACACTGAAACAGAACAGGCCTGTCGCTCGCCCCCTTTTAGTGTCACCAAGAGCTGCGTGTCTTTTTGTTCTGTCTTTCATCTTGGGCACTTTAGAGTGAATATTATGCCGTGGCACCAGGAGTATTAGAACATATTTACTTTTTGCAGAAAACAAAATTGGCTGTGGGTTTTTGAAGATTCATATAATTCTGGAGAAGCATTACCTTTCCTACTCCTTTGGCCAATTTCTAGTACTATTACAGTAAAATAAACCATAAGAAGTCAGCATAAAGCATAATAGCAGAAGTATTTTGTACTTTCTTCTCCTCTCCTAGTCATTTTAATTCATTCTTCATACTCAAACATTCTGCCTGTGTGTGCTTTATATATTATAATACAGGGGAGTTAATATTTCTTTTGTTTACTTTTTTATTGTAGGGATATGAACCATGCAGAAAAGGAACCAAACACCCCCTCAGATGTAAGATTTTGCTCTCTCTCTCTGTGTGTGTGTGTGTGTGTGTGTGTGTGTGTGTGTGTGTGTGTGTGTGTGTGTGTGTGTGTGTGT